>JAJIBD010038887.1:0-251261 GCA_021461705.1 Cryptotis parvus
AGTTAGATGGTTGAACTACACCACCTCCGCTTCACTGATGACATCATTCTACCAACACCAAACATGCCAAGAGCACAAATGCTGGCTGACTTCGACCGAATGTGGAAAGCGATAGGTCATAGCTGAATCTGAAAACATGTTCCAGAAAAAATGAGCTAGTTCCTGAGGCCCCATTCACTCACAATGGAACAAGCATCTCTGAATGCAGAAGTTATGTGTAGCTAGGTCGAGAAGTCAACATAATGAACGACCTAAAACCTAAGCTGTGCAGGAGGAGGAGAGAGCAGCATGGATCCCACAGGATGCCAAAGATCACGTGGCCGCCCACCTAGAAGATGGTAAGACTTCCCTTGTCAAGACCCTGAAGGAATGGTTTGAGGTTCTTCATATTCCCTGAATCAACCAGATGAGTAATGTTACATTGGCCATGATAGTCAATGGAAATGTTACTGGCCCACTTGAGCAAATCGATGAATAATGGGATTCAAGTGATCTAGTGAATTTGGTAGAATAAATGCAATGATGAAATTCTAACAATGTACTGCTACAGGTCAGTAAGCATTCTTTCCTGAGTACATAACCAAGTTGAATTTCAAGAAAAAGAATGAGGGTCATTGAGTAATTAGAGACTGATCATTGGAGTAAAAGGATATACTGAGCAACTAGAAAACAATGACTAAAAACCACACCCAGAATAATGCATGGGGCGCAAAGGTATCCTGAGGATTTTATCAGTGTAAGAGGAAGGGAATTCTGAAAATCAATTTCAATTTATGTGACAGTGACAGCTTACCACATAAAGGCAAGTCACAGAAGACTTTAACAATGTGATAATTGAGTATGAACAAGTATGTCTTTAGATAAACAATCCTGAGAAATTGGATTAGAAGGTGGTGATATAAAACATGGAGTATAGCAGTCACTGAGGTGAGAAATTGGTTAATATCCCAATTAGGAAGTAATAGAGGGCACATTCACAATATACAAATCTGGACCATCTGCTGTCTAATCTCAGGGAGACACACCTTCAGTTGCACTGTGGCAGAACTGAAGGGCAAGTAGAGTGGAGAGACATGCTCAGGTTATATTTAGGTACAAAAATCAGAGGCTTGTTGAGTTAGTATTTTCGAAAGAGGGAAGATTTTAGGGAAAGGGAAATTTCTGGTTTAGAAGAAATATAAAAATCTGAAAATTATCTTTCCAGAATATATTTTGAACAAAAGTGTTAACCATTCTGCACATTATGCTTTTCAACCAACTTTATATAAAAATGGCTTTAGCTCAAGTCATATTTATTTAGTCCATAGAAAAGAGGAAATGACTCAATAAGAGTAAATAACTGGCATGTTAAGCTATATACCTAAACATCTTTTCATTTGGAGCCTATTATGATGATATAGTAATTTCCTAGCATGTTTAATAGTAGACAAATAGAAGTAAAGCATATTAAGTGTTTCCATTGATTTGTGCATTAATTTTTAAATTATACAGTTTTATAAATTTATTAATATTAATATACATGCATATCTGAGAGCTCATAAGTAACGTGAAATTTTGAAACAGTTTTAAAAGGAAAAAAAGTTGTACTATTTCTTCCATACCTTCATAGATGATTTTTGTCTTCACTTTCAAGTTGTCTAACCTAAAGACCTTTTCAAGTAGATATTGCTTCATTTCATCCATTCCACAATTTCTCTTACCCACCTGCAAAAAGTTAGATTGGCATGACATAGTTTTTTTCGTACTTCTTTCTCTCTTCCCTCTCAGAAAAGCACATATGTGTATGAGTCCAAAAAGAAATATTGAAGTGACCAAGGATTCATTTGAAGTGATAGTCTTTTTGTCCTAATACTTAAGAAATTTTATTCTATTTTTATTACACCACCGGAGATATACAATTATAAAAGATGTACAAATTTAGAGTTTCAGTCATACAGTGTTCCAGCACCAATCCTCCCCCACTGCACATTCTCACCACAATGTCCCCTAATTTCTCCTCCCCCCCCCTATCCTGCCTCCATGGCAGGTATATTTCCTCTCTCTCTCTCTCTCTCTCTCTCTCTCACTCTCTCTGTATCTCTCTCTTCCTTCTCTTTATTCTTTCTGGCTTGCAATGCATACATTTAGAGGTTATCATGTATATCCTTTTGCCCACATTCAATGACTCAGTTCTAAGGCTGGTATTATCATTTCAAACAATTATTAGCACACTGTTGCTTTCTCTGATTTTACCTAACCTCTGGCTCCCCAACACACTTGCAGTAGATTCCACCCACTGACAAGACCTCCTGATCCATGTTTTGCCTGGCACTTAAGAAAAATTTAAATCTGGGCCAAATAACAAAATTGTAGACAGTTGGTTTTTGACATAATTAATAACCTTCTATGTCATGGTGTAATCGGAGTTTGGAGTTTCCCTCCTTCTTATGTTCAACAATGCAGAAAAATGGTGGTCAGACCTGTGTTCTATAAAAGAAACTTGGTCAGAAAGTGTCAAATGACCAATGACAATAGCAATGCAGAGCAGGAGCACTGTTCTTTAGTAAGAAACTTGCCCCTGGGGCAAGGGTTGGAGGGAAGTAAATTAGAGGAATGAAACTCTAGGACAATGGGGAGAGAAACACAACCTGCCACAGAAACAGGCTCAGGGCAGGAGAGAAACTGGGAAAACTGGTGGAGGGTTTGTGGTAAGGGATAAGGGGTTTGTGTTGGAACAATGCATGTCTGAAACTATATCACAAATATCTTTGAAACTTTGTAATGTACTGTCACTCAATTAAAAAAAGTAAAAGTAATGAAGTCTCAACCATCTCCAGAGTGACAGTGCTAGGTGAGGTCTACTAACACGCTTAGTACCAGGCTGAGGCCAATTTGTTGCTTATGAATATGATAATCCTGTTGTAACAAATTCCCTTTTAGTTTAAAGAAATAGATCCCTTCTAATTTGCAAGGCACAGTAATTGGGATCGGTGTTTCTCTTTGTAATATGTTAATGTGGTAAAAGGAATTTCATAATATCTGGAGGTGATTTAGAAGACCAAATAACATGAGAAGGACCTAACACCTTCAAAACTGCATAAATATTAGAGGAGGGACAAAAAATAATTCATAGAGATTTGTTTCGGGGTCCATACCAGGTGGTGCCTGGCAAGCTACGCATGGAGTATTTGATAGGCCAAAAACGTAACAGTAATGAACCTCATTCCCAACGAATGGAGACATTACTGGCGCCTGCTCAAGCAAATCAATGAACAATGGGAAGACAAGTGACAAGTGACAAGTGACGGGTGTTGCTCAGGGGCTTACTCCTGGCTCTGCACCCAGGAATCACTCCTGGCAGGGTTTAGGGAACCATATACGGTGATGGGGATCAAACCTGGGTCAACTGTATGCAAGCCAAATGTCCTGCCTGCTTTAAACCCTGAATAGAGATCTTTGTAGGAACCTGAAATGATACAGTCACTTTGATAAATAATGAGCTATTAATTAAGGTAGAATGCACTGGAAGAAGTTTACATTAGAGTACAGGAGAGGAGGAAAGTAGGGGCTGAATTGGAGAGAGTAGACAGCTGCTGAGTTCAAATCAGGGTAATTTGTCATCTGTTTGGAGTCACATTGGAAGTCAGAGATTGTGTGGAATATAAAACACTTGGGTCATTGCCTCCAGCTTGAGATCTCACATTCCTCTATCACTGCAATGAATTTCTATTTACTTTAAGGCTCTCTGCTTGTTTGGGGACTGAACTTGAAGAAAGCTGGCAGAGAGAAGGCTGCTGACAATTAACTTCTTATAGTGGTTAAGATTATTAGAATTGTCTCTAGTGAAAGACATGTCTGTTGCAGAAAGCTGTTAAATTTAATTTCTCCCCTTCTGTCCATATAGTCTATGAAATATATTTTTATTCCCTTGGAATAATGAGAGATAAAAAATAGGGAATGACTTAGCAGTATATATCTTTTGAAGTTGGAATACGAAGTTTTCATTATTAGAACTGACTTTGTTTTTCCAGCCAGAGTGAATCAAATGTTATCTTCAAGTATTTTAAAATTTGCCATGAAATGACAAAACTTAGGGACTTTAAAACAAAGATTGGTTATTTTTCCTAAGCTTGTGTTTCTGAAGTGGATGAAAGTGCTATTTCAAAATTGAAGTTGTGTAACTTTTTGAATTTTCTGGTTCTAGTTAAGCACATAAATTGCCTTCATATTTTTTCCATTACAGCCGCTACTTTAAGTAAATGAATAAAGATGATCATAGAAATTGAGTTTCTGAATGCTTCTAAATATGTCACAGGCCAGTAATGAATGGGGTTCATTTATACTCGTTTGTTAAAGAAACAGGTGTGATATTTGAGATTAGTTGATAGCGGGCTCTGTTACTTCGACCCCAGACTAGAAATGAAAAGCCACTTGTTACAGTTCTTACTGTGAACCCAACTCAATAGGCCATAATCTTCACCACATCATTCATTTGCTGACAACTCAATGTTTTCTGATATGAAATGGAATTTCTAAATTTTTCCTTTCTAACACAGTATGACAATAACAATAACAGCAGCAACAGTAACTTGCTGATGCTTAGCGAGCAATTATGAACTGTAGCTAGCTACTGTTCAATGTGTTTTCCTTAATTAAATAAAATAATTGACATAAAACATTTAAATTCATATCAGATGATGTCCATAGAAAGAACAATTGCTGGGTTTTTGGAAAGAGTATTTTCTATACATACCATTTTTGTCTCAAATACTGTGATTTCTAGGTAAAGAAATTTTTTTAAATATTTCATTTCTTCTTACCCATTTTTATGCCATATATATTATTTGTAAAGCAGTGTTCAACATTTTGTGGACTTTTAAGTTGTAGCAAACTCAACTGTTTTCATTTATTATTTATTTATTCATCTATCTATTTATTTATTTATTTTTTGCTTTTTTTGGGTCACACCCAGCAGTGATCAGGAGTTCCTCCTGAATTACTCCTGGAATTGCTTCTTCACTCAGGAATTACTTCTGGAGATGCTCAGAGACCATATGGGATGCTGGGGTATTGATCTTGAGTCTGCTGTATGCAAGGCAAATGCCCTACACACTGGGCTATAGCTCCGGCCCCTCAACTGTTTTCAATGAGTGAACAAAAGGAGGAGCATGGCTTCTGAGATTTCTACACTTGACTGCCTAGGACAGGGGACTGGCACTTCCACCGTACTTCCACCCTCTTGAAAGAGATTCTTATTATTAGTATCTAAGTTTGTTATCTGTAAAATGGTAAAATAACAGTTTCTAACTCACATACTTGTGAGAAGGAAATAAGATAATATACACTGTATAGCAGTGAGTGCTTCACAAAGGATGACTGATTAGTTGCTGTTGATGCCATAGCTATCATGAGAGAAACATTGCACATTAATTACAATAATAACTTGGCAGAATTTGTCAATGGAAATCAAGATAAGTTATATATAAAATTCAGAAAATATACTTCATTTTCATTGTAAGTGGTATGACTTAGATGTATGATGATTAAGAGGCATCTCCAATGCAGGTAATTTAAAACATAGAAGAAAAGTAAAGGGTCACAAGCAGGAAATAAAAATGGGTTTAGTTTGGGATAGAGAAACAGTATAGAACTTAAGACACTTCCTTGCACAAGGTTGATACTATTTTGATCTTTGGCACCACATATAGTTCCACTAGACACCACCAAGAAAGATCCATGAGTATAGAGTCAGGAGCAAACCTTGATTGTTGCTAGCTAGGTATGGCTCCAAAAGCCAAAGGGAATAAATGAATCCTGTTTGGTTATAATTAAAGATAATGGAGAGGAAGAATTTGAGAGCCTAAATTTAAAAACCAAGGAATTGGATTTCACTGAAAGAGTCTACCTTTGCTTGTTAGGCAATGAGGAGACATAGTAATTTTAAGAGACGTGACATTGTATGAACCTTATCATTGTTCAGAAAGATTATCCTTGGTGTGCAACTGAATGAAAAGTGACAAACTTTGAAAGGAACAGAAAACTCAGGATTGGAGTGTAAAAGACAATATGGGGTTTAAGTCACTTCCTTAATATACTACAGACCTCGGTTCAATTCCCAGCACCAAATATGTTTTGTTTCCCAGCCCTGCTATGACTGATCCCTGAGCGCATAGTTAAGAGTAAGCTTTGAGCAACCCTTACAGAAAAAAAGCAGTCTTAGGACAGAATAATTTTAAATTAAAAAAGAAACACAATAAATAAGGTAATTAAGTGAAGAAAATTTTGCTGGTTTATTTTTATGCATGTATTTACTCCACATTAATGCTTATGCACTTCTATCATAATGGGGAAGCTACATTCAACAAGGACTTCTCAGCTCAACGTTTTCAAAATTAAGTCTCCATACATAAATTGATTCAATTCTCATTTCGAGCTCAAAGAATAGTTAAGTAAAATCTTGATGCTTTCAGACTAGGCCAAAAAATGCTACTAGCTTAATAGACTCCATGAACTATTTGGAATGCCATTTATGATTGGATTGTATCCTGTGGAGCAGTTTCTTAAGTTTTTTTTTTGTGTGTGTGTCTGTTTGTTGTGTAATAAAGCTTATGGACTCCTTTTCAAAATATGAAAGAATACCATAATGATGTCAAAAAAGAGGCATTTTGATTGAACAAAAGTATTTTTAAATTTTTTGACATAATATTGCTTTATTTAGTGCTATAAAAAAGATTCATTTGCAACCTAAGATCATAATTACAAAATGGTGATGAGAATGAATAATGTTTTGAGATATTTGAAACTATAAAGTGATGTGAAAATATCTGGTATCAATATTGATAACGTTAGCGGTGCTGCTGTAGCATTTTGATCACTCAAATTGAAGGATTATTAGAGTATATAAGAAGTGGGCAAAAACAAAGGTGCATTTTAATCTCATTTATGTTAATCTTCTAGTCTATCTATAGATAACATAGCAGTATGTATACCTATGATATAGATATTGGTGATTATAAACAGCTTATAATCAAGGGATTGGTTTGATGATAAAGCATGAAGCTTAGCACCCGAAAAATGTGGAAATGAGTCCCAGCTCTCTATCTTTGCTATTTTTATGTATCCAATCAGTTCATTAACTTTTTTAGGGTGTTTTTTTTATCTTAACAAATGACTGTAATTGTAATAACCAAGTTCCAAGTTATTGTAAAGATTAAATTTTACATCAGATAATGCATGTGACATGATTAGGGAAGATTTGGAATATACATTTTTGGATAAAAATAACCATGTGTATATTGCTACCCTTTTTTAACTTCTTAATTTTTTAATATTGACATACTTTGATATATATTTGTAGGGGGAAAAAACTTTGGTTAGCTTCTTGGAAAGAGTGCTAGACTATTGCACATTAAACCTTTCTTGGAAGGAGATGGGGAGAATGATATTTCCTTTTCCTGTTAGTTTGGGGTTAGAGGCATAAATTCAATGACATCTTGGAAACAGTGACTTCTCATATGGATGGCAGATGGGGCTGTCATATTTCTTAAAAATACTACCAGCATAACCAGGAAAAGCTCTATTCTAAGAATGGGATGTAAGCTCAATCTTTTTGGTATGGCAAGCTGTGCCTTCCAGCATTTTGAAAAGATTCCTGCTAGCTAAAATAACACTGAAGTTGCTAAAATTTAGTTGATTTTGCATCCAACACCTGGCTCTTGGTTGAGTTGTTTATACTCATGGGTTTAATTTTAGACTTAAGCTTCATATTTTTCTACTACTCTAGATATTCTGAATTTTCTAACAGAATTTAAAATGTTTATGATTTACCAGCAGATTTTTAGTTTTAGGATTTATTGTAAATATGCAACCTGCTATAGCACCCTATTGGTATGAATTTGTGAATTTGCTATCTTATTTTTTGCCAGGAAATAAGGCTTTACACACTTTATCAATTTCTTTGTATTTGTTCAATTCCTTATTCATTAAAACAATAATATGGATGTAGGTTATGGAGGAAGGTAAAATAATAGTTTTATAATTGCTTATGATAAATTAGCTATGTCGTAGTTTTAATTTTCATTATTTTCGGAAGAAGGTTAAATATAAATTATAAATTATATAATTTTGGAAGAAGGTTCAATATAAAATATAATTATATATTTTGGAATGAGGTTAAATATAAAATATATGTAATTTATATTTAACCTTATAGTAACTTTGTCAGACTACAAAGCCTCATTATTATTCTTTAAAATCTCTCTAAAATTTTAAGCAAAAGCTTTACTTGTCTCTAAAATTTCAGCAATCAATATTTTTATTTGAGTTTAACTTTTAGTTTCTTTTGAATTCTCCATGAAAAATGTCAAATACTGGAAAGTATTTTGATAAACATATCTGGGGCCTTTTTAACTTTGGAGCAGTCTTTCCTCCAACTTCCTCCTCTAAATTAAGATCAGAGATGAACTTCACTTTGCTGAATATCTGTGTGTCTTTTTTAATTGCCCATAATGGAAGTCCACTCACTTTCTATAGGGGAATTTCCGAATCAGAGTATCAATTAGAATTTTCCTCCTATCAGTGACCTTAATTCTGCATAAAACTTATCACACTAACAAATGCTATAATTATTTCTATCACACTGCAAATAGTTTAAAACTAGAGATCACTCAATCAATCAAATTAACTATTTATTGATCAGTTGCCATGTATCAGCTACATGAAACACACAAGTCTTGGTATCTGAAACAAAACAAGAACTAAATTAATTATATTAAGACTAGGGTCCAGAGCAATAGCACAGTGGGTAGGGTATTTGCCTTGCATGCTACCGACTTGGGTTTGATCCTGAGCATTCCATATGGTCCCCCAAGCACAGCTGGAGTAATTCCTGAGGCAGAGCCAGGAGTAACCCCAGAGCATTGCTGGGTGTGAGCCCAAAAAAGCCAAAAAATAATATCAATAGTGTTATTAAATAATAAATGTACCTGGTTGCTGATTGCATGAAATTTATTATATAAAGAACTTTTTACTTCATACTGTATGTTTCATCGTTTCTGGCATAGAGGAGGTATTCAACAAATTTTATCAAAGTAAATAATGAAAAGATATATTTATAGTTAATGACCTTGTTAAAATAAATTACTGAAGCTACCATTATCTGGTATTAGTATATGGTAACTATCCTGAGAACATCTGGTCAAAGAAAAAGTAAAAGATAGGGGGACAATTTGAGAAATATTTCTTCTTGGGCAAGGCAAGAATTAATTTAGGAAAAAGCCAATGGATTACCAATGAACTTTGAGAAAGCAATACATAATTTATACAATTGTTCAATGCTAGCCTAGAAAAAATGACTGCCTTGTAGGTATTTTAGGACTCTGAAAATTTGATTTCAAACAATTACATCTAGATTGCTACTCATCAACACATACTGACATTTTGGTCTAATAGTGTGTATTTCTTCTACCTAAGTAGATTTCAGTGCTTCATTTATTTGATAGTTTTATTCATAAGAAATTCAATCTGCACAAACTCCCTATTTCATTATCTTTGATAAAACAACTTGTAAGCAAAGATAACATAGAATTAACATTACTAATGGAAAATATTGAAGAAATGCATAAAAGTCTAATGGCCTGATGTGATTTAAAGATTTCTTATTATTTAAATGCAAAATAAGGATGTAAAAAGAAATATTGTATATATTTAGGTAAGACAAAAACATCGCTATTAACATTGCAAGCTATAGAAACTGATAGCTTTCTTTACAAATAAAAATGAAAGTGAAATACAGAGTAAGGTATAGAATTATTGAAAGGAGAGGTGGCTATTTAAAACAATCACTTGGGTTGTTTCCAGATTCCTGGCTATTGTGAATAGTGTTGTACTAAATATATAAATGCAGATGGTGTTTCTTCTATGTGTTTTAGAGGCCTCAGGGTATATTTACACAAATGGTATTGCTGGTTTATATGGAAGTTCAATTTCTAGCTTTTTGAGGAATGCCCATATTGTTCTCAAAAAAGGTTAGAACAGTCAGCATTCCCACCAACAATGAGACTCCCTTTCTCCTTCATCCTCGTCAGCACTGATTGATCTTGTTCTTTTAGACGTGTGCCAGTCTCTGTGGTGTGAGATGGTATCTCATTGTTGTTTTGATTTCCAGCTCCCTGATGATAAACCAATATAGAACATTTTCTCCTGTGTCTTTTGTCCATTTGTATTTCTTCTTTGAGAAAATTTCTATTCATTTCTTCTCTCCTTTTCTGATGGGGTTGGATTTTTTTTTCTTATAAAGTTCTACCAGCCTTATATATCTTGAATATTAACCCCTTATCAGATGGATCCATCATTAACTCTACTAAGGCTTTCTCAAACTCACAATGCAGTGTGGAACCCTTTGCCTTATACATTCTCCATCTCTTCCTCCTTACTTACTAATAACAAATAACCACCAACCTGAATGTATCCTCTTCAGAGACCTCCTGTCTCTTTCACCATTAATTTTACTGTTCATTTCCACAAAATATTATCTCCTTTCTTATTTGATAAACATCCACTAACTCAAGAAGTTAGAGTAAAAGAAAAATAAGGAAATTGTTTTTTTAAAACAATTCTTTCATTAGATTTCATTTCTGTAGCAATTTTGTTTCACTGACCACTCAATAGTACTTTTCTAAGCACTCCTTAAGTAAAGCCAAAAAGGCATGATGACAGAATTTAGTTTTTATTCCACTTTTTGTTATTTAACTCAATTTCCATTAATTTTGATAATCTGCAGATCCTCACAATTCAGGGCATGAGAGATAGGAGAGACTATGTGGTGGCACATGCCTTGTACACAGACAACCAGGGTTGATTCCTGACCACAAATGGTCATTCCACCAGGAAAGATCCCTGGAACACAGAACCATGAGTGAACCTCTAATCACCACCAGTTGTTTTTCATATAAACCAATTATATATATATATATATATAAAAACAACAACTGGTGGTGATTAGCATTTACATATATATATATATAATATATATAATATATATTATATAAATATAATATATAAACTCTAATATAATATAAACTAATTAAATATAAACTAAGAAATATAAACTAAACTAATATAATATATATAAACTCTAATATAATATATATTTATATATTATATTAGAGTTTACATATACATATATGTATATGTAAAATTATATATATACATATCTACATCTACATATATGTATATGTTTATATATACATATATTTATATATATGTATATATAAATAAATTGGTCTCATTTTAAGCGTTATATAACAGCTCATTATCTGTGTAAATGTCTAAATGAACATTTTGCCAAATCATTCAGTTATTTGAGGCTCTGGATTACTTAATTTGACAAGTTTATTACTCTTGGAGAATAAAGATTTTATATATATTGTATATATAATATATGTTATATATAGATATACTATGTCTATCTAATTCAATAAAATAGTTTTTTTTTTTTGCTTTTTTTGGGTCATACCTGGCAATGCTCAGGGGGTTTCTCCTGGCTCTGCACTCAGGAATTACTCCTGGCGGTGCTCGGGGGACAATATGGGATGCCGGGGATCGAACCAGGGCTGGCATGGGCAGGCCGCATGCAAGGCAAACGCCCTACCCACTGGACTATTGCTCTGACCCCAATAAAAATAGTTCTTAAAAGAAAATGCACTTAACTTCCTTTTCTAGAAAAGCCAAGTTCAAGCATAATAATTACTGTAAATGTAAATTCAAAAGAGAACAACACTAATTATTTTTTCAAATATAGTGCCTGTAACTGTGTGTCAAACTTCGCTATTTATTCCATGGCTAAAGTTTTGGAAGGGCCATAAACCAGTTGAAATTTGTTTGTTGAAACAAATACTAGAATTGCAAATAAATAATTTACCTATGATTTCAAGTCTAATTTTATGTTGATACAAGGAAAAAGCAACTCTCTTTTATTCAATATTTATTTGTTTTTGTTTGGGGACACACACAGAGATGATAGACTCCTGGCTCTATGCTCAGGTATCTCTCATGGTGGCCTCAGGAACCTATACAAGGCGTGAAGATTAAACCCAAGTTGTCTGCATACAAGGCAAATGCCCTACCTGCTCTATTATCACCCCAGTCCCAAAGAAAAACGAATAGTTTACCACCTTGCTTTTCTTGGATATTATTGAAGACTCATATCTATGTAGTTTAGACTCTCCACATGAAATATTGATGCTCTACTACTTTTGTACCCATTTTAACCTTTCTCCACTTAACTGAATCTTAGATTCATGCAGACGTGGTGACATGCATTTCTTCAGACTGTATCTAAAAAAAGCCTATGCCTTATTCCTATGCTAAAGTATTTCTCCAGAATTTCTACACTCCAATGTCAGGTAAAAAATCAAAATATTATCTAATATTTAAAAATGGATACTTTTTTGTAGTGGAAATATTCAGCAAAATTTAGGTTTGCCATTTCCAATATTATAGATTATAAGTACTAGTCATCCCAAGACCTTATTTAGCCCGTAGTGGCTGGAATATCTTTATAATAAATTTAATATTTAAAAAATATTAATAATTATTTATTATTAATAATCACTTACGATAACTTATTAAATGTCAACAAAATGTCTTCAAAGATATTGAAATTATATGCAATGATTATTACTATGGTTTGTGATGGAGAAAGTTGGAAGAGAGAATTCGTTGGTGGGACTATTTCTTATATATTTGGAGTGAAGGATAAATTTTATCAGAATCTAAATCTTTTGAAAAAAATCTAAATATTTTGAAATTGAGTCAAATAACAATGTTCTTTATTATCTTAACTCTAGTAAAATGTTAAAATCTTCATTAGATGAATATGTGAAAGTTTAGTAAAAGAGAAGAAACAGTTTAGAGCTAAATGATATACAATTGGTGACATTTGCCTTAAAGCCCTAATAGTAAGGAATTTAAAAAATACAGGCATGAGAGTTTTCAGTAGTTTTTAACTGTCATTCAGTGCACCAGTGCCAGACTACAGGCATAAAAAACTTTAAAAGTGCTATCGTATGTCATATGTTTTAACAGTGACCTTTATGATTATCATACCTTTGCTTAAATTGTAGCCTCAAGATACAGCTTTGGTATAAAAAAATGTTTTTTACTGCATTTCATTAATGGAATCTATACTCCTGTTATGAGTTTGCTGAGATAATTCTCTTGTACTAGTCACTTTATTCATCCTAGAAAAAAATAGCACTTTTTTTCCTTCCTTACTGAGTTCTAAGTAAGCAGGACTTTGTGTCCTCTTGGGATCCATCTGCTCTCAAATCTGCTTTTACCAATACAGATTATGCAGACCAGCAGATTATAAATACCTAGAATTGAACTTGGAAGAATGCACTTTAAATCCTCTCTTACTCTGGGTACTATACTCAGCAAGAAGATATATGTGAATATGCAGATTTCCTGGTTTGGGATACAAAAAGTGAGTAAGTGCTATTTGTACTGATCTCTATACTGTTGTTTGCTCATTTCTAACATTCCCTATGTGCAAACCTATTCCACATACCTGCTGCTACCTATCCCAACTATTGACTCAGTTAAATTCAAAGACCCATATTGTACCGCATGGCAGAGCCTGGCAAGCTTCCCGTGTCGTATTTGATATGCCAAATACCAGTAACAATTATAGACCTCATTCCCATGACCTGATGGAATGGTTTGAGGCTCTTTATGTTCCTGGAGCAAGCAGGTGCCATGAGACAGGACATATGGAGATGTTACTAGTGCCCGCTAGAGCAAATCGATGATGAAAGGGAAGACAGTGATAGACAGCGATACCCATATTGTAATGCTATAATTATCTTATATATCATTATTGTATTATTTTCTTTCCTTACCTTTGAATAAATAAAACCTAAAAATGGTTTTGTTATATTAAATCTTATATGAAATCTTATTATTTGAATAACTCTGGTCAGCTGGAAAGTACTTATAGAGCTATTGATGTACAACACTACTCACCCCTTAACCATTTATCATTTTTTGGGAAGAATAAAATGTGTTTCTCTTGTTTTCTTAATTTTATGACATCTCACAAAAATCTGGAGTTTTTTTAAGTATTTTATTATACCACCGTGAGATATACAAATAAAAAGATAATACAGTTAAAAAGTTCATATTTGGGTTTTGGTCATAGAGTGTTCCAGCACCCGTCCCTCCACCAGTGCCCATCTCCCACCACCAACGTCCCCAGTTCCCTCCCCCCCTTCCCTAGCCCACCTCCATGGCAGGTTCCTTATTTCTTTCCCTTTCTCTCTCTTTCTCTTTTCCTTCCCTTCCAGACTATGGATTACAGAACATACATTAAAAGGTTGTCATGTGTATCCTTTTGCCTCTATTTAATGCTCAGTTCTAGGTTGGCATAAGTACCCTCGACAATTATTAGCACACTGTTCCATTTTCTGTCTTACCTAACCTCTGACTCCCACACATCTTCAAAGGTGAAACATCACTAACAAAGCAACTAGAAGAAAATTTATCTTTTCTTCTAGTTGCTTTGTTAGTGATGTTTCATGTAGTTACATATGGGACTACATGAAACTAAAAAGCTACTACACCTCAAAAGAAACAGTGACTAAGATACAAAAGCAGTCCACAGAATGGGAAATAATATTCACCCAATACCCATCTGATAAGGGGTTAATATCCAGGATATATCAGGCACTGGTAGAACTTTATAAGAAGAAAACAAACAACCCCATCAAACAACCAAACAACAAACAACCCCAACTATCTTTTCTTCTAGTTGCTTTGTTAGTGATGTTTCATGTAGTTACATATGGGACTACATGAAACTAAAAAAGCTTCTGCACCTCAAAAGAAACAGTGACTAAGATACAAAAGCAGACCACAGAATGGGAAAGAAAATTCACCCAATACCCATCTGATAAGGGGTTAATATCCAGGATATATCAGGCACTGGTAGAACTTTACAAGAAGAAAACAAACAACCCCATCAAAAAATGGGGAGAAGAAATGAACAGAAACTTCAGCAAGGAAGAAATTCGAATGGCAAAAAAAAACATATGAAAAAATGCTCATCATCACTAATCATCAGAGAGATGCAAATCAAAACAACAATGAGATACCACTTTACACCACAGAGACTGGCACATATTCAAAAGAGCAAGAACCACAAGTGCTGGCGTGGATGTGGGGAAAAGGGGACACTCATCCATTGTTGGTGGGAATGCCGGCTGGTACAGCCTTTCTGGAAAACAATATGGACTTTCCTCCAAAGACTAGAAATTGAACTCCCATTTGACCCAGCAATACCACTCCTGGGAATCTACTCTGGGAAACCAAAAATATGCAGCGGAAACACCATCCTTACTTTTATGTTCATAGCAGCATTATTCACAATAGCCAGAATCTGGAAGCAACCAGAGTGCCCGAAAATCGATGACTGGATAAAGAAGCTTTGGTACATCTACACAATGGAATACTATGCAGCTGTTAGGAAAAATGAAGTTATAAAATTTGCCTATAAATGGATGGACATGGAGAAGATTATGTTGAGTGAAATTAGCCAGAAGGAGAGAGACAGATACAGAATGACTGCATTTATTTGCATGGTATAAATATTTATGTACATATTATGATACCAATATCCAAGGTCAAATCTGGAATTTTTGACTGGTGTTTTGTTAGTTCTTCTTGTTGGGTCCCGAGCTGCTAGCCTTAGGGTCCAGCACTTTCCTGCCATAAGACCCAAAGAGCAGGACCCAGAATAGGGCCCTGCTCATACAGTTATACCCAAAACATCTCTGCTATTCCGAGCTAAGGTGAGGCAGAAAGTGCCTGGTCTTCTAACCTCTGATTACAGGGATATGAAAATCAATGATCATTACCTTGCAAATGTTACCTTGCAAATGCTAATTCTGTGATTGTTATCTGTGACAATGGCCCAGGGGCCTGCAAAAGCCCTGTGATGTGTGCTTGTACCCCCTCCACCCAATTATTGTATAAAAGACTTAAACTGTGTTTAGTAAATTGAGTGCTGCTATCCAGAACTCACCACTGCATCGGTGTTATTCTTTATTTCTTTACTTTCTCAGCAGCAGCAAGGTAGAGTTTCTCCCAAGTCTATCGCTCTCCTTTTTCCATAGGGATGAAGTCCAGCAAGATCTAGGTCTTCCCCATTTATGCCGGGGGCTGCTGGCCAGGGCCCCCGACACTTCTAGTCATTCTCAGATTTTTTTTTGGTTTAGTAAGTAGACCACTGTGTATTATTATGTTATTATTATTTTTAAATCTGATATAAGAATAATTATAGTTTTCTAGATTAGTAGAAGTATGCATTTCAGTGTCCTACTATATACTAATAAGGTAAAATTTTTTTGTATGAGATCATTGCTTTGCAAATGAGCTTTCACAAATTATAAAAGTTTAGCAGGATTTGTATAGATGGCATTAAGATTTGTACCAAAAACTTTGTGTTTTTTTAGTAACAGCTTTATAGAGATCTAATTTAGTTACCATAAAATGTATACTCTTAATAGTATATGTCAAAAATAAAAAGAGCAATTCAGTGGTCTGATTATATCCACGATATTATCTTGAGTTTTTCAGCAGATAAATCATAAAACCAAAGACTTACTATAGTGCCTTTATATACGAAGTAAATACTTTTAAGTTCGGTGATTGTACATACACTATCTATAAATACTCAGACTACATATTGGCCACTTTGTTTCCCAAAACTATTCTTAGGAGTATTACTTTAGATTCATGACTATACTATTTTTTTATTCCAAATCAATTTTTATGAAGAACTAGCAGACCGAACATAATGCTCCACATAGACAATTTTACATGAAATTGTTTTGGGAATGTATAATCTACTATAAAAGATAAATGTTGGAACCAATGCAGCATTAATTTTGGGATAAAGAATAAGTCCATATTATAAAATAAAATTAAGACTAGGCATTTATAACAAAAAGAGTCTCTAAGTCAGAAAGTAATAAAAAGAAAAACATTGTAGGTGCTGTATACAAGTGAACTGGCCGATCACAAGAAAGTGAACCATTATCAAGAAAACCAAAGGAAAGTGAACTGGACCAGAAGCTAGATAATAACCAAGTTTTGAGTATTATAAGAATAGAATGAAAATATTCCTAATATTGTTAATAAAATAGAGCAGAAATGATTAATCAGCATAATACTATGGTTTGGTAGACGAGAAACTGGTTGTTTTGCTTATAGTGCCAACAAAATTGATGGAAAGACTGATAAAGATGAATAAAAGTCCTGTACCTCACAGCTGAGCCCAAGTTGTCATCATCATTTCTCAGCAGCAAAGTATGATTGATCTAGCATAGAGAGCTGAAAGTTGGTGATTACCGGGTGTCCAGGTGAGGTACATGAGGTACATGTTGTTTGAGCAAATATTATTTTCAGAATGTGACAAGATTAATGATGCTAGTATACAAACATCAAATAAGTCAGGAATTTATACAAAATTTCATACAATAATTCATAAGGACCTAATTTTTTCAAAGAAACTTACTTTCATCTTCTTTTTACTTTTTAAATCATAGTTATCATTAATTTCTTGGTCTACCTTTCTTTGCTGCTCCTTTTTTCTAGAGGAAAAAGTATATGAAAAACAATATTTATAATTTACTCAAGAAATATTTCTCTGTAGGATATATTTGATTAAAAAATTTATAAACAAATTGTGAAGTTGAGTAATGAATGAGTAGCAGTTTTCAATATGAACTACATTCACAATTATTAAAAAGGAGTGGATTAAGGCAAAAAAAGGAAAAGGAAATAATTTCATTCTAATTTTTTATTTTCAGAGACATTTTATTTTAATTCTATGCAGTCAATGTAGGACCATGTGGAATAAAATTAGTATTTCCTGATGGAATGGTATCCTTTCCTTTTTAATGTTTAAATTTTATGGAGCTTAAAACATTTTAATTGTAATTTTTTCAGGCTACCTTTACCTCAGAAATTTTTATTATTGTTCTATGTTTAGTACATTTCAGACAACTGATGTTAATGGGAAAGCATAAGTTGCTTTCCAAAATCAATTATTGGAATGTCAAAAAACATAATAAATGTTTTGAAAAATGTGAATTATAGTGAGCGTTGACACAGAGGACATTGAAGTTGGATGTGTCCTGTGCTGAAGGGCATCGAGTGTCACGTCCAAGGTGACCTCCTTACACTTGTTCTGAACCTCTTTCATATGACTGCCAAGTCTTGCTGTTAACTACACAAGGTAGTCCCTCCCCAGTAATCAACAAAATATTTCTAGAATTTTAAACAAAATTTGTTGGGAAGAATACAGGACAAAGTAGCTACTATCATGAAATTTAAAATATTTCTATATAAATGTAATTATTAAGTGACTATTAATTACTTCATGTTCACACACCTATATTTGAAATGTTTAACTTTCCTCTATAATTGTTTGTTAATTCTCTAGGTGAAGTTTGTTTTGTGTTTTAGTAACATTTAGAAATATATTGAGTTATTTATGTTGAGGTATAATTTATTTTTCTCTATAAAATAATGAAAAACCTTTCCAGATATACTTTTTTTTCTTTCCATAGCACATGTGATATTTAGGTGTAGATTAAAACCCATAAAATTGATAGCTCAGTATTTTTAAACTGTCATAAGGCTATAGGCTCTATGTTAGCTCTTCCTTCTATTCTCTGCTCTTTATTTTCTAGGCCAATTAGTTATTAAAAGTATATATTTGATACAAGGTACCAAAAGACTGAGGGTTAACAGATTGGCATCAGTTACTATGATCTTCTAGGTTAGAAAAAGTCATTAACTTTAAGTCCCATAGATTGTGAGAATGTTTCTTAAATAGTGGATGAAATTCAGTTCATTAGTTTCTTACACATATATGCATTATCCACCAGAGAAGATGGCATAACATAGGGCATATCCAAATAAATAATTATATTCATGATCAGTTTAATTTGTAAAATATAAGGTGTTGGTAAAAACTGAAAGGACAGATATAGAATGACTGCATTCATTAATAGGACATAAATAGATACCAGTGTTTTACTAAATGTGGGAAATGGTAATGGCAGATTAAAACTCACCATTGAATATACACAAAGAGACTTAAGTGATAAACTCTAAATATCTGCAGGGCTAGCCACAATGTGTAAAATAAGAGGGAGAGAGATGCAGAGACAGAGAGAGAGAGAGAGAGAGAGAAAGAGAGAGGAAACTGGGGTACCTGCTATTAAAGCAACCTGGGGTGGGCGGGAAGGAGTGGGGTACATTGGTGGTGGAAATGGGGCACTGGTGGAGGGATGGGTGCTGGTATACTGTATTACCAAGAACCAATTATGAACACCTTTGTAATTGTATGTTTCACGGTGGTATAATAAAAAAAATTAAAAATTTTAAAAAAATTTAAAAAAAAAGAACCTGCCATGGAGGAGGGCTCGGGGGGGGGGAGGGATCTGGGGACATTGGTGGTGGGAGATGGGCACTGGTGGAGGGATGGGTGCTGGAACACTGTATGACCAAAACCCAAATATGAACATCTTTGTAATTGTATGTCTCACGGTGGTATAATAAAATACTTTAAAAAAGTGAAAAAAAACTGAAATATCATCGAACATCTAGAATTATTTTTCTACTTGGTGGTGAATATAAACTCGGCTTTCTGTTTTATTCATTTAGTCATTAAATCAGTAAATGTGCTATGACTTTTCATAGTTTACATGGCATAAACATAAAAATATTCCTACATTGAGGATGAATCTTATCTCTGTGATACTCTCTTTAGTGATTTATTTAGAAACAGAATTTGAAATAATGGGAAAAATTAATCACCTCTTTGCAAACAGATTTATGAAAACGGAAAGTTGCTCATCTAAACAAGACTGAAATAAATGAAGCAAAGTTATTAAAATACTTGAAATGGGTTACAACAGTAAATGATCTTTATAGAATATTTATTGTAGGCCTACTATATACAGTAGTTTTTTTTTTATCTTCCTTAGCATCCTTTCAGATATTTATTATTACTATATATCTCTATAAGTAGAGAATTATTGAGATGGAGCAAGGAATTTGTGGTTATTTATTTCAGATATAAAAGGTAGAATGTGACTGACTAAAATTTTAATGATGGTTAGAATTTAAATAGTTGTATTGACATAAAATATGATAAATAAAGAAATGGAGAATTACATGTGAAATTATGTTGGAAACTCATTAGTGAACCACTCCAACTGTGATGAAAAGGTTGCTGTGTTTATTTTAATTATATCGCATGAGAGAGCTGTTCATGATTGGGTTTCAGTTTTCTATACCTATTCCTCCCCTAGTGTCCATTTCCCATCACCAATGTCTACAATTTTCCCTCTCACCATCCACCACTCTCCCAACCTGCCTGTATGGTTGACATTTTTCTATTTCTCTCTCTCCTTTTTGTGCATTAAGATTTGCAATACTGGTATAAGTGGTCACTGTGTTTTTCAAGGAGTTCAGTATTTTTATCAGGAAGGTAGAGCTGGAATAGACTTTTTAATTAGGGGGCAGTTTTGAGGTGCCTAATTAAATGGACATGACATCCAAGGCTCCCAGATGCACAGGGAGGTAGCCCATCTAGTTCCAAGAAAGCCCAGTGATTTCAGTCATAAAACCACCATACCCAAATTTTCTTTTTTCTCAGTGAGGTTCATCTCGAGACAGTGAGGTCTAACCAGGGACATTTGTCTATTTTAGATGTGGGAGCAAGCAGCCACTGGGGAGTCTATTTGGGCGGACACAGTGCTACGCCCCCCCACACCCCATATACCTTAGACTATTCAGCCATAGTGGTCTGAGAAGATTTACTCTATCTTTTGATCTCTTTGAGATTCATCTATGAGACTGGAGCAACGCTGATAGATGAACTTGTATGGTAAGACTGGTGGTTCTTTGTGGGTGTGTGGTGTGTTTTTAGGTTCCAGTGCACTTAAATTTGGCAGTTGTTGGAGTCCATCTGGAGACACAGCAGTGACTTTGGCTTGTCAGGAAACTCAAAGGCACCATCACGCTGCTGATCCTCTTGCCTCACAGATTCAGGTTGGCCCACCAACAGTGCTGTCCCCCCTGGCTCCAGAGGTGAGGGGCTGGGAGGGGACAGACAGCCGTGGTACTTTTGAGGACCAGGACCGAAGTCAGAGCAGCTACTACATGCAGTTTTGGTGCTACAGACGGGCTGCCACCACGAGTCCAGCACTATCTGACCAGAGGTGATTTGTCCCGATCTACTTCGGGTCTGGTCTTCAGCCTGTTGGTGTTCAGGGAGATTTTCCTCCACAATATGCTGCAAAATGCATTAGCAGGGAGGTCTAATTCAGGGAAATAGTTGCAGTTGGGATGCCTTGCAGTGTTGAGTAGCTGAGGACACCTGAGAGCCTAACTGGCTCCCCTAGGTGCAAAACTGGAGCCTCCGCTTGCACCTAAAGAACACTGTTCATTCACACAAAAAATTTTTGCCTTAATGGAAGCCCGCTCCAATAATACTAAGAGTTGTGATATCTACAGCCTCTGTGGCACCTGTAGCCATGCAGTTACTGTCAGCATCAGTCCCACTCCAGGTCTTTGCTCCGTGGGCATCGACTTGTTTTCTCTTAGTGATACTCTTTTTGGTGTAGAATATTTAAAGGCCCCCTTGCATTCATTCATGCAGAAATTTTATGACTCCAATAGCCAGCTTTTCCAGTTGCTGAGAGCTGCTGTCAATCTGCCAATTCTGGTGCCTGCCACTGTCAATCTGCCAACTCTGGAGCCCACAGTCATCTTGGCACCTCCTTCAAGACTTCCTGGATGAAAAATTTTACAGAGAAGTTCACTTTTACTTGTATCACTTGTCTTACGATGTTCATTGATTTGCTTGTATGGGCACCAGTAACATCTCTATATGTCTCTTAGCGTGCTAGTGTGGCCCAAGGGCACCTGTTCACTCCAGGAACACGAAGATCCTCAAAACATTTGGTTAGGTCATGGGAATGAGGTCTATAATTGTTACTGTTTTGGCATATCAAATATGACATGTTGCTTGCCAGGTTCTGCCATGCAGTTGGGATACTGTTGGTAGTAGATAGGTTCTCATTTCATACATTTACTGATGAACCATGTGGCCAGAAAGTGGCCGCGCACAGAGGGAGAGATCGGCTTTTCTCTTGGGTGGAATTCTGACCAGCTGTGGAGTCCGGAAGTTGAAAATGACTGCCTTCATGGTGTGGGGGTTCCTACTGGCTTCTTGTGAGGCTCTATGGGATGACAGGCTAGAGCTAGAACCTGCCTTCCCTCCTGGATGCCTCATGATCAGCGGAGCACAGGAAGGGCCCATAGTAGCTCTGCCCTGGGTATCTGTGTTTCTGGTTCAAGCATACCTAGGTTTGGAATAGGCTTTGCTGTAGGGTGGGACTCTGAGCAGGGCTTGAGATTGGCTTTTCTCTTGGGTGGAGCTCCTATGAGCTGTGGAGTCCAGATGTTAAAAATGGCTGCCCTCATGGTGCAGGGGTTCCTCTGACTTTTTGTGAGGCTCTATTGGGATGACGGAACAGGGCTAGAATCTACCTTCCCTCCTAGACACCTCATGATCAGCTGAGCACAGGGAGAGCTAGTAGCAGCTCTGCCCTATGTATCTGTGAAGATAACAGAGAAGTTTTCACAAATAAACTTATTTGCTTATCTATTGCTCTATAACAAACTAATCCAAAGCTTAGTGGCTTAGAATGATAATATTTATTATGATGCAAAACTCTATAGGTCAACTGGGCTGGTGGTTTGTTCTACTTCCTATTGTATCAGCTGCATCTGTGGGAGCAGTAAGCTGGGTTATATAATTATTTACAGAGTTCAAAGGTAGCAGAGCTGACAGCTAAGAGTTCATCTGTAGTGTTGATTTGAGTTCTTAATTTCTTCTCCCCATGACCTGTGCTTCCTTCAAGAACAATATCTGAAATCTAGTATGAAATGTGAGATAATAGACAATTGTTCTATCAGTGTTTCAAACACTTCTACAGGATCATTTCTTCTTTCATTCTACTCATCTGAATAAATCACTAGGTTAATTCATGTTCAAGGGGAGAAAAAATAGACTAATTCAAAGGTAAGAAATATCAAAGAATTTGCAGCTATTCTTAAGATATAATACTAAAATGAATGAGTGATACAGAGCAGGTAGATCAGAAGACATCTCTTTCTACCCATGAGCTTTAAGTTAGACTCCTTTAAAATGTTGTTTAGATGTCACAGATGTATTTTAGTTTTAGGCCATTTCCCACTTGTTTGTATTTCTTAAAGTCAGAACATTTGGAGAAGTTAGACTATATAGGCAGTATAGAAATTTACAACAACTAAAATAAAAATCTAGCAAGCAGATGCCCTTGGGCTACACTTGCTTGAGACAGGATGTATGGCAATGTTACTGCCCGCTCAGGCAAATTGATGAATAACAGGAAGACAGTGATACAGAATAGAAAGAAATGTTTTGGATATGTATATAAAGATAAATAGGAAGTAGATAAAGTAAAATTTTGATGAAATACAGAGAAATCATTTCTTATTTGAGAATATAATTAGTAATAAAATGTGCATTTAAAATGTTTTATGATGGAGAAAACAAAAATAATTCTCTACATTAGTATTTATTTTTCAATTCTTCAAAGTATTTTTTGGTTCGGGTATTATAATATTCATCATAATATTCATCATATATTCAACTACTATAGTACCTTAAATCATTTATCAATAAGCCAATGTTCATTAGAAAATATCTGCTAAAATGTTACTAATAGTTGTGTATGCTAAAATTATTAGCTTTATATGTTATTGACAGAGGAGTTAAAGTCAACCAATTTAACTTCAAATGATTAAATATATTTTAGTAGTGTCGGAAAAAAATCCTGGTTGCAGTATGTAAAGACTTAACCATTAGAAAAATAAAGATACACATTCTTAATATTTATAAGAAAATAACAATCTTGAAGATGAATGAAACAATTTTATCATTAAAAATACATCCCATTAAATTAAATTATATTTTCCTTACTCTAGAAGGAAATGTGGTTTTCATGTGTAGATTTTCAGAAAAATTATCATTATATTTAATTCTGTAGCTACATGTCCAAACAAAAACCCTTGATAACTAAAATTGATTTATTAAATACTTGATTGTTCTAGACATTGCTCTATATTACAATTTTATCAGCAGTTAATTTTTTTTCCTACATCGAACTCCCTTAAAAACCTATGCCTTTTAAAAGAGAAAGAGAGAGAAATGGAAAGAAATAAAGAACCTGCCATGGAGGAGGGCTGGGGTTGAGGGGAGGGAACCGTGGACGTTGGTGGGAGATGGGCACTGGTGGCGGGATGGGTGCTGGAACACTGTATGACCAAAACCCAAATATTAACTTTTTAATTGTATATCTTTGTAATTGTAAAAATAAAAAAATTAAAAAAAAACCTATGCCTTTTTTTTCTCCTTTAGAACTCCAGTTCCTATAGGACACTTCTACATTTCTTCTCATTTACCTGGTTCTAGGTGCTGAAGCTCTTAAAAGGAAGTTTCTATGTGTACTTTTGATACTCCTTATTTCTTTAGAAACACTGAATTTTTAAATCCAATTTATATTTTCCAATTTTATATTGGAAAATATAAAATTATAATATTTTTAAAAAAATTAATATATAGCCATACATAATTTATATATTTAAATAAAATTCATATTTTTCAATTTCATATTAATTTTTGATCCAATTTATAATTGTTGATTGGCCTCAACAATGTCATTTAGTATCTTAGTCCTCAGATTATTTTCAGTTGGAAAAAAGGAAATATTGGAAAAGGTAATTTTTAAGATTCTTCTTAGATATAATAGTAAAGAATTTTCCTGTTAAGTCCCTTTTTTTACTATGCACCACTAAGAAATGACAGTGCCTAAATACTGCTTTACTTCTATAAGCCATTTTAAAAAGTCCAGGAGGTCACAAGACTTTCAGTAGTCTTAGCAACCTCCTGAGTAGTATACAAAAAAGAAACAGCTATGTTTACTGGATGTTGTGTGATTTGTTGTGAGAAGGTTTTGATGATATAAAGAGTAATGCACTGTCTTGAAAAGGGAGATTAATATACTAAGTTGGAATAAAAGAAGTCAGTATTTTGAACATTGATGTTATATATCCCATAGTATGGCTTTATGTTTAATAATCAATAGTAAAGTTTAAAATATAGTACTGGAAGTGAGAGTGAGGCAGGTTAATCCAAATAGTTCAGGGATTATAGCATTGATTCTAATACTGATATCAGTATAGGCACTTATGGGACAGATAGCACAATTGGATCAAACTGCAGGGCATTTAATGAGATATAGCTTGTAAGGATAGAAGAGAAGATGAAGCCAGAGAAAGTCTGGGAACAACACGTCATTTTACATATTTGACATTTGAGGAGAGAACCAGGACGGAGAACAGGGCAGCAAGAGTTTCAGTCTACAGGCAGTTCTAAGAGGTTTTTTTTCATGTTTGGGCAGAAACCCTAGGTCAAAGGAGCTTGCTAAAAAAGGATGTATGTGCATTAGTGCTCCCACCATGCTCAACTATTGACTGACAGCAACCCACAGGAAGTGAGGCCTTGGCACCAATGTGGAGATAATCCAGAAGGGCAGCTGTTGGGGATGTCAATCAATGAGTATTTGCACTGCAAGAAATCTCAGCTGCACATTTGCAAAGCTGTCACAGTACTCAATAGACTCCAATATGTCTCCTTTAGGACTTAGCTTGAATAGAATTATACAGAACACACAACTCTACAATAAATACCTTAGTTAGCATTTTTTATGAGTCCTTGGATATCATGGAGTAATGATAAAAATACTAAGCTTCATTTATTTTTTGAACTATTCCCATGCTAGACAATTTAAACTGCACTAATTTAATTGTATAAACTATATAAAATGCAGTTATTTACATTGTAAAAATAATGCAATTAAGTGTCCATTATTATCTTAATACTTATTTTTACAGATGAGAAAATCTGCTTACTGAGATTATAATTTTTCTTGAGTTTGTACTTTGTAAATGACATAATTTTCAACAAAAATTTGTCACAATTTTTTAAATATCACTACACACTGTATTACCTGGTAATTATGAATATTACTAACAATATATCACAATGCACTTTGACCTATAAATCATTAGGAAACTCTCAAAATGTTTTATATTAGCTATGTTCCAGGAATATCAGTATTTTGTATTTAAATTCTGAATATTTGTTCTATTGGCAATTAGTTTTCTTCATATTACACTTCAGCATCATCATATCATAGCCTTGTTCTGCCAAATATATACTTATGTTTTCCTTACAACATTTAGGAAATACACATATGACACTTTTGATAGATGCCTGCAAATATAAAATGGCAAACAAAATTATGGCAATCATGCTTAACATAGCTGTAAAGATACCTTACTCCCTAAAACCATCTTAAAAATACATCAGATTTTAATGAATGTTAGATTTTTATACTTCTTAAGAACTTCTAGCATGTTTTAATCAGAATAGTCTCCAAGAAATAAACTTGTCCAGACATGAGCCCAATGAGTTTTTCCTTAAAAAGGTCAAAAATTTCCTTTTTGTAAATAAAAATAACATTGTGACTTTTTTCTTTTTTTTTAAATTTTTTTATTATACCACAGTGAAACATACAATTACAAAGGTGTTCATAATTGGTTCTTGGTAATACAGTATACCAGCACCCATCCCTCCACCAGTGCCCCATTGCACCACCACCAATGTACCCCCACCCTCCCGCCCACCCCCATACTGCCTTAATAGCAGGTACCTCAGTTTCCTCTCTTTCTCTCTCTCTCTCTCTCTCTGTCTCTGCATCTCTCTCCCTCTTATTTTACACATTGTGGCTAGCCCTGCAGGTATTTAGAGTTTATCACTTAAGTCTCTTTGTGTATATTCAATGATGAGTTTTAATCTGCCATTACCATTTCCCACATTTAGTAAAACACTGGTATCTATTTATGTCGTAATAATGAATGCAGTCATTCTATATCTGTCCTTTTCCTTCTGACTAATTTCACTCAGCATGATAGTCTCCATGTCCATCCATTTGCAGGTAAATTTCATAATTTCATCTTTTCTGACAGCCGCATAGTATTCCATAGTGTAGATGAACCACAGTTTCTTTAGCCAGTCCTCAGTTCTCGGGCATTTAGGTTGTTTCCAGATTCTAGCTATAGTGAACAGCGCAGAGATGAATAAAGAAGTACAGATAGTGTTTCTGCTATGCGTTTTTCGGTCTCTTGGGTATATTCCCAGGAGTGCTATTGCTGGATCAAATGGGAGCTCAATATCTAGTTTTCGGAGGAATGCCCATATTGTTTTCCAAAAAGGGCTGGACCAGTCGGCACTCCCACCAACAGTGGATCAGAGTCCCTTTTTCCCCACATCCACGCCAGCACCGGTTGTTCTTGCTGTTTTGGATGTGTGCCAGTCTCTGTGGTGTGAGATGGTACCTCATTGTTGTTTTGATTTGCATCTCCCTGATGATTAAAGATGAAGAGCACTTTTTCATATGCCTTTTGGCCATTCGAATTTCTTCTTTTTTGGAAGCTTCTGTTCATTTCTTTCTCCCCATTTTTTGATGGGGTTGGCTGTTTTTCTTCTTGTGGAGTGCTACCAGTGCCTGATATATCCTGGATATTAACCCCTTGTCAGATGGGTATTGGGTGAATATCCTTTCCCACTCTGTGGATTGTCTTTGTATCTTGGTCACCGTTTCTTTTGAGGTGCAGAAGCTTTTTAGTTTTATATAATCCCATTTGTTTATCTTTGCTTCCATTTGCTTGGTCAGTGGTGAGTTGTCTTTAAAGATACTTTTCGTTTCGATGTCGTAGAGCGCTTTCTCCTATGTTTTCTTCGATGTACCTTATAGATTCATGTCTGATGTTGAGATCTAGAATCCATTTTGATCTGACTTTTGTGCATGGCGTTAGAAGGAGGTCTAAGTTCATTTTTTTACAGGTAGCTGCCCAGTTTTCCCAGCACCATTTGTTGAAGAGGCTTTCTTTGCTCCACTTAATATTTTTTGCTCCTTTATCGAAGATTAAGTGGTTGTATATTTGAGAATGTGCTTCAGGATACTCAGTTCTATTCCATAGGTCTACAGGTCTGTCTCTATACCAATACCACACTGTCTTAATTACAAATGCTCTGTAGTAGATCTTGAGGTTGGGGAAAGTGATACCCTCCCATCTTCTTTTTCCCAAGGATTGCTTTAGCTATTCGTGGGGTTTTATTATTCCATACAAATTTCAGGAGTGTTTGTTCAATTTCTTTGAAGAACATCATGGGTATCTTTATAGGGACCGCATTGAATCTGTATAAAGCTCTAGGGAGTATTACCATTTTGATAATGTTAATCCTTCCGATCCATGAGCAGGGAATATGTCTCCATTTCCTCAGGTCTTCTTTTATTTCCTGAAGTAACGTTTTGTAGTTTTCTTTGTAGAGATCCTTTACATTCTTTGTCAAACTGATTCCTAGGTATTTGATTTTCTGCGGCGCAATTGTGAATGGGATAGTTTCTTTAATGTCCCTTTCTTCTCTTTCGCTGTTTGCATATAGGAAGGCCATTGACTTTTGGGTATTGATTTTGTACCCTGCTACTCTACTATAGGAATGTATTATATCTAGGAGCCTCTTGGTAGAGAGTTTCCGGTGTTCCAGGTATAATATCATGTCATACTGCAAATAGTGATAACTTGGCTTCTTCCCTTCCTATCTGGATGCCCTTAATGTCTTTTTTCTTCCCTGATTGCTATGGCAAGTACTCCCAGTACTATATTGAATAGAAGTGGTGAGAGTGGGCAGCCTTGTCTTGTCCCTGATCTTAAGGGGAAGGCTTTCAATTTTTCCCCATTGAGAATGATGCTCGCTGTGGGCTTGTAGTAGATGGCCTGGATTATCTTGAGGAAGGTTCCTTCAATCCCCATTTTACGGAGAGCTTTCATCATGAACGGGTGTTGAATCTTGTCAAATGCCTTCTCTGCATCTATTGATATGATCATATGGTTTTTATTTTTCCTTTTTGATGATATGATGTATTATGTTGATTGACTTGCGGATGTTGAACCATCCTTGCATTCCCGGGATGAATCCCACTTGGTCATGGTGTATAATCTTTTGATGACTCTTTGGATTCTATTTGCTAGTATTTTGTTGAAGATCTTAGCATCTGTATTCATCAGGGAGATTGGTCTGTAGTTTTCCTTTTTTGTGGCATCTTTGTCTGCTTTGGGTATCAGGGTGATATGTGCCTCATAAAAGCTATTTGGGAGTGTTTCTGTTTCTTCAATTTGCCGGAAGAGCTTAAAAAGAATTGGGAGTAGGTCCTCTTTAAAGGTTTTGTAGAATTCACTGGTGAATCCATCTGGACCAGGGCTTTTGTGTTTGGGGAGACTTTTGATTACCGATTCTATTTCCTCGATGGAAATAGGTTTGTTGAGGTATTCCAAATCTTCTTGTTGCAGACTTGGGAAGCTATAGGAATTCAGAAAATTGTCCATTTCTTCTAGGTTCTCTTGTTTCGTGGCATACAGGCTCTCATAGTAATCTCTGATGATCTTTTGAATTTCTGTGGTTTCTGTTGTGATGTCCCCATTTTCATTTCTGATTCTATTTATTTGGGTTCTCTCTTTTCCTTTTCTTACAAGTCTTGCAAGTGGTTTGTCAATCTTGTTTATTTTTTCAAAGAACCAGCTTTTGGTTTCGTTGATCTTCTGGATTGTTTTTTGACATTCCATCTCATTGATTTCTGCTCTAAGTTTTATTATTTCTTTCTTTCTGCTTGGGTTGGGCTCCTTTTGCTGATCACTCTCTAAGATCTGAAGTTGTGAAGTCAGACTGTTTATGATGGCCTTTTCTTCTTTTCTGATGAATGCTTGAAGAGCTATGAACTTGCCTCTTAACACTGCTTTCGCTGTATCCCACAAGTTCTGGTAATTCGTGTCTTCAGTCTCATTTGTTTCCAGGAATCTTTGGATTTCCTCTTTGATTTCTTTTATGACTTGCTGGTTGTTCAGCAGTGAGCTGTTTAGTTTCCAGGTACTTGGTATTGGTCTCCGTTTTTGTGTACAATTAACTTCTATTTTTCAGTGCCTCATGGTCTGAAAAAATAGTTGGCACAATTTCTATCTTCTTGATTTTATGGAGGTATGATTTATGGCTCAGCATGTGATCTATTTTGGAGTATGTTCCAGGTGCACTGGAGAAGAAAGTGTATTCAGCTTTTTGGGGATGAAATGCCCTGTATATGTCTACCAGCCCTCTTTCTTCCATCTCTTCTTTGAGGGCCAGTATTTCCTTGGTAAGTTTCAATCATGTTGATCTATCCAGGGTTGATAGAGCAGTGTTGAAGTCTCCAACTACAATTGTGTTGCTGTCAATGTCTTCTTTGAAGTCTATTAGTAGTTGTTTTAGGTATTTTGCTGGCCCCTCATTGGGTGCATATATGTTTAATAGCGTGATTTCTTCCTGATATATGCATCCTTTGACTATTAAGAAGTGACCTTCACTGTCCCTTCTGAACTTCTTCACCCTGAAGTCTATGTTGTCAGATACCAGTATGGCTACCCCAGCCTTTTTGGATGGGTTGTTTGAATGAAGGATTGTTTTCCAGCCTTTTATTTTGAGCCTGTCTTTGCTCCGATCGTTCAGGTGTGTTTCTTGAAGGCAGCAGAATGTCGGATTCAATTTTTTTGATCCATTGTGCCACTCTGTGTCTCTTAATTGGTGCATTTAGACCATTGACATTGAGAGAGATTATTCTCATGGGATTTTGTGCCATCTTTCTGAATAGGTTGGTTGTTCTTTTTGGGTTATGTCTCGTCTTATAGTAGATCTTTCAGTCCTTCTTTTAAGGTTGGTTTTGATTTTACAAAGTTTCTCAGCTGTTGTTTATCCAAGAAGTTGTATATCTGTCCTTCAAATCTGAGCGAGAGTTTAGCCGGATAAAGAATTCTTGCTGAGGCATTCATTTCATTAAGTTTTTTTTACTATATCCCACCACTGCCTTTGGGCTTGGAGGGTGTCTTCTGAGAAGTCTGCTGAAAGTCGAATGGATGCTCCTTTGTATACAATTTCCTTCTTTGATCTTGCTGCCTGAAGAATTATGTCTCTGTCTATGGAATCCATTACTTTGACTAGGATGTGTCTTGGGGTCTTTCTATTGGGGTCTCTTCTTGCTGGTACGCGTCGGGCTTCTTGGATCTGGATGCCTTCATCCTTTAACTCGGGGAACTTTTCAGCCAGGATGTTTTTAACTGTTTTAATTTCCTTGGGGTTACTTTCCTGTCCCTCTGGGACTCCTATATTCTTATGTTGTTCCCCCTGGCTTCATCCCATTGTTCTCTGTTGCGTTGCTGCTCCATTATGCAGTCTTTTTCCATCTTATGTAGATCTCTGAGTGCTTTTTGCAGCTCATCTTCAGTCTCACTGATTCTCTCTTCCGCTGCTGTCATCCTACTATTCAGAGCCCCGATTGTGTTTTTCATTTCGTCTACTGAGTTTTTAAGCGATGATATTTCTATTTGCGTGGTTCTCATTTCTGCTCTCATTTCCTCCCGTAGTTTATTGACTGCCCTTTCAACTGCTTCGTTTATGTTCTCCTGTATTTTATTGGACATCTGCTCAATTTTTTTGGTTGAGCTCCTTAAACATCCTACCAATTTCTTCTCTGATTTCATTGTCAGAGAGATCATGCACATCTGTATTCTTTTTTGAGTCTTCAGGGCCGATTCCTTCATCTGTTCTTCGAGCTGGGGATCTGCGTTGTTTCCCCATGGTGTTGTGGTGTTCAGGGATAGATCCCTCTGGTGTACTGTTTCCTTTTTCTTGAGGGTATTACCTTCCCTTGGTGTTGAATTTCCTAGTTTTTCTATTAATAAGCGGCCCGCGTTAGCAGCTGCCCGCCCGCCAGCCACACACCCCAGGGAGGGTAGGTTACCTGAGGTGGAGTCAGGCCGTGTGAGAGTTCAAAGTGACCGTTTACTTCTGGTTCCGCTCGGACTTCTGGGAGTTGTAGTTCCACCTTCTAAAGCAAACAACCTGCCCCCCCCACCCGCCCCCCCCTATACGTCCTTCTTTTTTCTTTAAAAAAAAAATGTATGTATTAGTTTTTTTTTCCTTATCAAACTAAATTAGTTTAATAAGTGGCCTTAGTAGCCACACTTTTGATGAACAATGCATTATTTCTTAGCTTAGCCAAATCTATGATCCTTGAAGGACCAGTCCTCTCATGAATTAGACTTTTGGTGAAAGACAATTAATATTTATTCAAGTGTGTACAAATTACAATAAACATTTTCTTTATTTATTACCTAAATACGAAGAAATGAGAATGTGAAATTTTCAACCTGCTTGTATTTGGTATGTTGTTTAAGTATTATGAAATTATTCACACCCTTAAAATTTATAGATCACTCAAATTATAAGCATATTTCTGGTAATTTTTTTTGCTTTTTTTCTGGGTCACACCAAATGATACTCAGGGATTACTCCTCTGCACTCAGGAATTACTCCTTGCGGTGCTCGGGGGGGACCATATGGGATGCCAGGGATTGAACCCAGGTCGGCCACGTGCAAGGCAAACATCCTCCCCCTCTATGTTATCGCTCCAGCCCCCCCATATTTCTTGTAATTTCTGTGATTTTTCCTACATAGAGAGGAATAATCGTACACGCCTGTGTGTGTGTGTGTAGTGTGTAATTGTTTGTATGCACATGGTTATGGGAAAGGAATGATACATGTATATATACTTATTTATTCATTTATTTTCTTTTTGAGGTAGGTGGTGTAGGGATGAGAAGAACTCAATGGATGCATCGTCTGGTATATCAGCATGGGGACAAAGAGCAAACAATAGACAGAGTTCTGTTGAGCTGTCTTTAGCTTTTAGTAAAGCTATTAATGGAATAAGTATTTTCTAACACAAAGCAGAAGGTATTCTATTTTTAGGCAAAAGGAGTTCTGTGCTAGAAAAGATGGAAGCACATTTTTATCTGAGAGGGTACTAGAGAATGCCTGCTTGGTTTTCTGACATCCTGTTGCCATATGTAAGGTGGTGATCTCTTGGAGAGGAACCTTGGAGAAAGTCCTAATAATACAATCATTTGACATTTACTATGTGCCTGAAACTTTGAAAAATGCATTATACCAATGAATCCTGACAACAAGCAAATGAGCATACTCTAAAATTGTTCCCATAATAGTGTTCTCATAAATTTAACCTCTTATCTCTCAAATCAAGTTAGAAAAAATATGAAAATATGACCTTGCCTTTCATTATTTGCAAGGCCTATTGATCTTGAGTCAATGGACTGTATGGAAATGAATAAAATGGTTAATTTCTAACTTGGTGACATTCCAAGTTAGTTGAAGAATTTAGCCTCAAGGAGGCGAGAATCTGAATTTCAACCTATCAATTTCCACTGGTTTGCAGAAGTGTAAAGATTTATGTTTTAGGGGTACAATGTTACCACACTATGAATACTCCAAAGTGGTAATATCTCCTCACTATGAACCATCAATATGTTCACCCATTTTACCTATTTTTTTTTCATTTCCCAGCAATTCCCCACAGAGAGGAGACAGTGAAGAGAACACCAGCAGAAAGGGGAAAAAATAGAGGGAGAGAAAGATAGCAGGCTAGGTTTTATATCCCTGCAACCTAGACCTCCCCCACTCCAATGGAAAGCCATCAGGGTCAAATGCCCTCAGGTAATTTCTCCCAGGACCTCACCTAGGCCCTATGGGATGTTAATGTTGCCAAGCCAAGATCTGAATTGAAAGTGTCCCTGCAGTGGAGAAGGGGCTTCTGAGATGAACTGTATGTCAGAGTACAAAGGCATGCATCTGTACCAAAGAATATTCTGTAGCCAATTAAATAATTCTCCAAGCCTTCACAAGAGTCTTGTCTTTACTTCATGGTTGTTCTGTATATCAGTCTTTGAGTTATCAGAGAGCCATGCTTGCTTCCTTGGAGGCAAACAGCATTTCTCTCTCTTTGTCTGACTACTTAGAGATCCAACTCAGCCAGGCAAATATACTGGCAAAATGTAGCTAGTCCCATGATGATTGTGGCAGCATGGGAGAATATTTAGACCAGCCAGTATACATCTCATAGAATAAATCTCATAGATTACATGGTCAGATGAGCTGCCACATTCAAACTATCCTCTTATCTACAAAGTGACCTGCAGGAGGCAACTCCAGGCCAGATGCAGAGGCTCTGGACAGCAGTGTACTGCAACAGGATACCATTGGAATTTTTAATAGAAATTGTACTGAATCTGTCAAACACTTTGATTAGGATGATCATTTTAATAATGTAATGCTTCCGGTTCAGGAACATCACATATCTTTTTTCTTATGTCTTTTGTTTCTTTTCTAAGTGATATAGTTTTTAATGTGTCTTTTATTTTTCAATTAAGATATATAATATCTTTTATTAAGTTGATTCCTATGTACTTTATTCTCTATATGTTTTTTGCTTTCTTTTATTGTGCTATTGTGATTTACAGCACCCCCTCAAAGTGTTGCAGATATGGCTGTGGTGCCCGGTTGCATCAGCATGTGAGTCAGGAGACAAGCTTGTTTTGTCTACACCCCAGGGCTCTGCCCAGTAGTCTCTGGATGGTTGATGTTTATGGTCTGACATAGAAAATGACTGGGCACCCCTGGATGAACCCAGAGCCATGGCAGAGACTGGCAAGCTACCTGTGGTGTATTCAATATGCCAAAAACAGTAAAAATAATGGACCTCATTCCCAATGAATGGAGATGTTACTGGCAACTGCTTGAGCAAATCAATGATTAACGGGAAGGCGCATGACAAGTGACAAGTCATTCTAACACCACACCATACAGTGTGCTTGCTTTATTCCACTAGTGTCCCAAGGGGACCTGCCAAAGCATCTCCCTCATTTGAGTTCAGTTCTGTAGACAAAATCTTCAGTTCTGATGCCTTAAAACATTTGTTTTTTCTCTTCTTTGTTTCTATTACACGTAAGAGAGATATTTATTATGGATGTGATGAAACACATATGAATACTCAAATTGTTTATTTCTTTCTCTTATTTAGTTCACTGACAAAATTTACAGTTATTAATATATGTAAAAATGTAATTAAGTCTAAAAATGGCAAAACTATGGTTTGAGGAACTTAGAGAATAAGTTGATATTTTCAGATGCATCTATACAGGAGAGTTATTATCATTTTACAAGTTAAAAAAGTTGTAGCTGCCGATTAATGTAGATCAGGGGTAATAGATTGAGAAGATGCCTTTTTCTCAAGCATCAAAGAATATATCTAGTGAGAGTTCTATGTGAGCTGTCAGGTTTCAGTATAAAGAAGGAAAACCCAAGCATTTTGAATTATACTGAAATAAAATATGTTACTCGCAAGAAATCAAATTACTCATTTCTGAACATGTTCAACCAAGCATAGGCTCTCACTTGACTAAATTCTCTAGGGAAATTGAACCATGCGTCTTTTTAAAACTTTCTAGCACTGATGATGTCTGTGCTTCTGTGACATCAAAGTTTAACCAACCATGTGCTTTATATTTCACTTGAAAAATAATTTTCCATTCACTTTCAGTCAAAACCACTGTTTTGGTTGATAGTTTTATGTTAATTTGTTTTTCCCTCCCTTTTCCTTTGAGGAGACAGCTTTAATAATTCAATGAATGATTTACCACATGCTTATAATTATTGATTATAGATCTCTTCTGAGTAATTTGTAGCTACAATTTCAAAATAAACTTAATATCACATGGATATAAATTAAATTAGAAAGATTATAGAATATAAATAAAACCATTATTATTCAGTTTAACTCAAATTCTTATCTCATCTTTACTATTTCAAAATTTGTATATAGAGGATAAATTCATATTTTATGAATATTAATATGAATTTTAATTCATATTAATATTTTATTTAAAAGCCTACTTTTAGAGTATATCGGTAGTGTTTCAATTATCTGTAGAGATATAACGAACACTGAACTAAGTTCAAATCTTTTTACTTTAGTAGCTTAAAATAATTTACTTTTTGGGGTCATGTTTCAGTGAATTTTGTGTTTTTTTCCTTGTTTTATTTTTTTTTTTTTTGGGGGTTTACTAGGTGGAGCTCAGATCTTATTCCTGGCTTAGTGCTTAGTGACCACTCCTGGTAGGCTCTGGAGAACATATGGGATGCTAGAATCAAAGCCAAATCCAACATATAAGTCAAGTGTCCTATTCACTCTCCTGTTTCTCTAGTGTCATTTTGATGGGTTTTATGCAGGTATTAAGCAGTTATAGTTACCTGATGAATGACTATGGTACTTAAATATCAAACTTACTCTATCTCCATGGGTATTCTTCTTGTTTTGTTGTTGTTTTATTTTTCCATTGCATTGAAGCTTCTGGTTATGAAAGGAATTAAGATGCAACCCTATGGAGTCCCAAATTAGATGTTCTGTATTCTAGCTAGTCACAAGATCATCTCAATTACAGCATATTAATATGGACACTCCATATATTTATGAGAAGTGGTGTAAGTGACTGTCTTATTACGAAGAGCTTGAATGGCTAGATGGAAAGAATAGAGCCATATTTTATAGCTTACTGTTTCCTACCAAATTTGATATATTTCTAATTTCATGGTCACAGAGTATTCACATTTATTTTACATTAAAAATGTAATGCATTTCAGAATAGGATCCACAAGTATCCTCTCAATTGCAGTACCAGGCTTGGAAGTCTGGTATTGTCAGTCTAGTCTGCTTGTGGAAACAAACCTGTCCTTATATTAGGATGAACTTCCATTGCCTGTGAATGATTTCTCCACCCCCCAACTCTCAGCTGATCTATGTATCATGGGCTCCTGGATATAATATATATCATGACATAATTAATATTCCATATATACATCTAGTTGGTTTAATCATCTTGAATCCCAATAGGTCATATGGGTATGAAAGAATGTGAGCAGCTCCAATGGAGAATTTTATTCCCACAAGTGCCTGCTTAACTCTTAGACCAAAGACTTCTGGCAAAAACCAGGATCTCTACAACAGATGAGAGAGAAAATAACCCATGAATCCCTGGCCTGGCCCTCATGGATTGGGGTCTGAAGCATGACAGTCATCCTAAGTAGAATGCTACCTGTCAGACTCTTGTTTGTATGCTATGATTTATTTTCAAAGTCACTGTAAAAACTTTGCTCATAGGGACAGTAGCAATAGTACAGTGGTTAGGGCATTTGTCTTCATGCAGCAAACCCAAGTTTGATCCCTGGAATCCTGTATGGTACCCTGAAGGGAACCACTGAGGCACCCGCACAAAATCCAGGAGCATGGTCAGGGATCCCCTTCTGTCTCAGGGTTGGTGGCCAGTGGATGGAGAAAGACACAGGAATCCAGTGAAGTTTCAAAATTCTTTACGTAACACAGGTTCAGGCATACGAATCAGCAACAGGAAAAACTCCGAACTTAGGGTTCCTGGCTAGGACCTCAGCCACGTGTAGGCCAAGATGGAGGCCACCATGTGTTAAGGCCCTGATGAGAAGAGACAGAGACAAGGTGTTAGCAGAAAGGGGGAGAGAGTGGCCCAAAAGAGAGCATGAAGAGAGGAGGCAGCCTAGTTTTATATCCCTGTAACTCAAATCTCCACTTTTATGGGCAGCCATCAGGGTCAGGGTCAAGTGCCCTCAGGTAATTTCTCCCAGGACCTCACCTAGGCGCTTTGAGATGATAATGTCGCCGACTCAAGATCTGCCTAGGAAATGCCTTTGTGGGGTAAGAGAGAAGTGGTTTCTGAGATGGACTGTATCTCAGAATACAAAGGCATACATCTGTACCAAAGACAATACTAATGCCGGTTAAATATTTCTCTAAGCCTTCACAAGAGTCTCGTCTTTTACTTCATGGTAGTTCTGTATTTTAGTTGCATTTGGGTTATCAGGGAGTCATATTTGCTTGCTTAGAGGCAAACAGCATTTCTCTCTGGTCTAATTACTTAGAGATCCAACATGGCCTGGCAAATATACCAGTAAGATCTAGTTAGCCCCATGATGATTGTGGTAGCTTGAGAGAATATTTGTACCAGCCAGTATAGAATATATGGTCAGATAAACTGCCATATTTAAACTGCTGTCCTATCTACAAAGTGACCTGAAGGAGGAAATTCCAAACCAGAGCAGAAGCTTTAGGCAGGTGTACTGCAACAGTGATACTAAGACATGGGACAGAGCTTCTACTGGCTCTCACTGTGCCCAGCCGCTCATGAGGTGCCCGGGAGGGATGGCAGGTTCTAGCCCTGGCCTGCCACCCCAGCAGAGCCTCACAACAAGCCAGACGACCCCCACTCCATGAGGGCCTTCATTTTCCACACCCGGATACCCCTGTCAGAACTCCACCCAGCAGACCAGCCTATCACAGCCTGGCTCACGCTGCCGCTTGCAGCCACCCGGTTCATCAATAAATGCTGGATTTTGAGATGACTACAAGAGTATGCTACCCGCATGGCAGAGCCTGGCAAGCTACCAGTGTCATATTTGATATGCCAGATACCAGTAACAATTATAGACCTCATTCCCATGACCTGATGGAATGGTTTGAGGCACTTTATGTTCCTGGAGCAAGCAGGTGCCCTTGGGCTCTACTTACATGAGACCAGTCATATGATGAACGGGAAGACAGACAGACAGTGAAACTGCAACAGTACCCCAAGCACTGCCAGGAGTAATTACTGAGTGCAGAGAGCCAGAAGTAACCCCAGAGCATCCCAGGTATGACCCAAAATGACAAAAAATATTTGCTCATAAAGTAGTGTATTCTAAAATCCCTTTTTTTAATTTTTCTTCTCAGCTCAATTCCTTTAGCTGAGAAGAAAAATAATTTCTAGGGATTGTTAACAGTGTCTGCTAGTGGATAATAATCCACCAAACTGCATTTTCTGAACTGTCACCTGTGGGCAGAGTTTTTCTTCTGAAAAACACCTGGAAACAGACACCAGGTCTTATCAAGTCTCTTTAGCTATACTGATTCAATAGCTGGTACAAATTAAATGGAATAAAATTGCTTCCAAGAAGTAAAGAATAATGATGATTGTTGTTACTCTTACTGGCACCGAAGGCTCTTGGAGGGTCTGGGTTATGATTTTTGTGGGGCTATTATCTAGTAAACTGCCATTTTGGAATCACAATCATGATGATTTTCAGCACTCCATGTCCTAGCTGCAAGGTTGTACCTATGTAGGAGATTTTGGGCCTCAAACTAGATATATAGCTCAGAGTCTTAGATGTATTCTTATCGGGATAATTACATATTTCATTTGTGGGAATTTCATTTTTTTATTGAAACTAAAGGGATATTTGTCTAAAAAAGAATGAGTAAAAGCTACTAAAATGAGACAAAGTTGTATAAAACATGAAAGATTATATCTATCAGCAGTTTGTCCTGTTGATTTTTGCATTATAGTTGTTGGTTGCATGAAATATTTTTGTTTCTCATACATTTTTCTATTCATGTTCCACTTGTTCTCATATAATCATCAGTTTATTCATAATTTGCTTTCTTGTATTTAAACATAATTTAATACTTGTTTTGTAAATTATTTAATATGTGTGTCCTAATCTACCACTGATATGATATAAGGAATATTTTCCCCACACATCTCCCAAAGTTTATGCTCCCTCTGAAAGGTATAATTGTTTGGGAGTTTATAATACTTTTTGTCAGATATTCTATCCCTTATGCATAAATTTCACTGAAATATTACAACTAAAATACAGGGTAGTTATTTTTACCTTGCTTTTTTAAATTAACAATACAAAGACTTAGTATTTTTCAAATACTACTGGTTCTTTGTAGGTACTCAGTAAACATTATTCAGAAAAATACATGAATATATGAATGAGTTAGGAAATAAGCCATCTTTAACTCCTCAGACTATAAAAGTTAGAGAATAGAAAGAAGAGAATCGGGGTTGGAGTGATAGCACGGCAGTAGGGCTTTTGCCTTGCACACGGCTGACCTAGGTTCAATTCCCCTGCATACCATATGGTTCCCTGAGTATCAGCAGGAGTAAACTCTGAGTGCAGAGCCAGGAGTAACCCCTGAGCATTGCTGGGTGTGACCCAAAAAAGCAAAATAAAAAAAAGAAAAAGAAGAGAATCTTAGTTTAAAATAGCATTGTCACGACCTGATATCATAAATGAGGTGCTTGCCTTGCTCAGATTGACCTGACTTCCATCCCAGAGCATCATTAGATGTGATCTTTGAGTCTAGAGCCAGGAGTACAGAGAATTGCCAGGTATGACACACCCTTCTCCCCCCCAATTCATTATCTTCCTCTACCCCTGCAACACACTCACATACATGCACTTGCCTCTTAGAGGTAACTGTTTAAAGGATCTATTTTTCAACTAAGTGTCTTCATGCCTTGTCATTTGCTATGTGAGTCCCTTTACCATGACCTGATCTTGAAAAAAAGAGAAAGTGTGGGAGATTACGTGAGAACAAAAGTAAGAGTCCAGGAAATCAATGTACTGTGAATTAAAAAAATAAATAAAAACACTCTTGAATAGTGTATGAACTCCTGGAAATTTTAACTCCCCTCAAGGGATATTCCAATCTAATTTCTCTCTTAATGAAGTGGAAGACATGAGCTAAATTTGTGGTACACATATTTGGCACAAAAATGGGCAATTTGCTTTTACAAAACCAAAGACAGGAGTAAGCAACAACTACATATTTGCTGTATATTTAGCATAGCTTAATGGATAAATGAATGCCATTAAAATTAAACTAGAAATTGATATGAAAATAAATCACATACATGTATGTATTAGAAATAGCTCTCATTTAGAAGATATGTCAGTTAAATGTAAGACATTAGGACCTACATAGAGAAGTAAAAGTATTGAATATTCTATTTTCTTTGGGTACACCATTTTCTTCTTCCTCAAATAACACCATTACCTTTAAAATCTTGGCAAAGGGATAATTAGTAATAAATTTTTAAATTAGACAAAAAATGAAAAGAGTATGCTGTTTTTTTTTTAATTTTTTTATTATACCACCGTGAAACATACAATTACAAAGGTGTTCATAATTGGTTCTTGGTAATACAGTATCCCAGCACCCATCCCTCCACCAGTGCCCCATTTCCACCACTAATGTACCCCTCCCCTCCCATCCCCCAAGGCTGCCTTAATAGCAGGTACCCCAGTTTCTCTCTCTTTCTCTCTCTATCTCTCTCTCTGTCTCTGCATCTCTCTCCCTCTTATTTTACACATTGTGGCTAGCCCTGCAGATATTTAGAGTTTATCACTTAAGTCTCTTTGTGTATATTCAGTGGTGAGTTTTAATTTGCCATTACCATTTCCCATGTTTATTAAAACACTGGTATCTATTTATATCCTATTAATGAATGCAGTCATTCTATATCTGTCCTTTTCCTTCTGACTAATTTCACTCAGCATGATAGACTCCATGTCCATCCATTTGCAGGTAAATTTCATAATTTCATCCTTTCTGACAGCCGCATAGTATTCCATAGTGTAGATGAACCACAGTTTCTTTAGCCAGTCCTCTGTTCTCGGGCATTTAGGTTGTTTCCAGATTCTAGCTATAGTGAATAGCGCAGAGATGAATAAAGAAGTACAGATAGTGTTTCTGCTATGTGTTTTTCGGTCTCTAGGGGTATATTCCCAGGAGTGCTATTGCTGGATCAAATGGGAGCTCAATATCTAGCTTTCTGAGGAATGCCCATATTGTTTTCCAAAAGGGCTGGACCAGTCGGCACTCCCACCAGCAGTGGATGAGAGTCCCTTTATCCCCACATCCACGCCAGCACCGGTTGTTCTTGCTGTTTTGGATGTGTGCCAGTCTTTGTGGTGTGAGATGGTACCTCATTGTTGTTTTGATTTGCATCTCCCTGATGATTAAAGATGAACAGCACTTTTTCATATGCCCTTTCAGCCATTCGAATTTCTTCTTTTTGGAAGCTTCTGTTCATTTCTTCTCCCCATTTTTTGATGGGGTTGGCTGTTTTCTTCTTGTGGAGTGCTACCAGTGCCTGATATATCCTGGATATTAACCCCTTGTCAGATGGGTATTGGGTGAATATCTTTTCCCACTGTGTGGATTGTCTTTGTATCTTGGTCACCTTTTCTTTTGAGGTGCAGAAGCTTTTCAATTTTATATAATCCCATTTGTTTATCATTGCTTCCATTTGCTTGGTCAGTGGTGTGTCAGTCTTTAAAGATACTTTTCGTTTTGATGTCGTAGAGCGTTTCTCCTATGTTTTCTTCGATGTACCTTATAGATTCATGTCTGATATCGAGATCCATTTTGATCTGACTTTTGTGCATGGCGTTAGAAGGAGGTATAAGTTCATTTTTTTACACGTAGCTGCCCAGTTTTCCCAGCACCATTTGTTGAAGAGGCTTTCTTTGCTCCACTTAATATATTTTGCTCCTTTATCGAAGATTAAGTGGTTGTATATTTGTGGAGTGCTTTTCAGGATACTCAGTTCTATTCCCATAGGTATACTGGTCTGTCTCTATACCAATACCACACTGTCTTAATTACAACTGCTCTGTAGTAGAGCTTGAGGTTGGGGAAAGTGATACCTCCCATCTTCTTTTCCCAAGGATTGCTTTAGCTATTCGTGGGGTTTTATCATTCCATACAAATTTCAGGAGTGTATGCTGTTAAAGAGAGTGGCATGATGGTGTGAGTTTCAGGGGGCAGTTATTAAAGAAGACAGTTAGCTTCCAAATATATTGATAGCTATAGGTCCTAGTGTCTATTAGATGTACATTTTCCCACAAGCCTGGTATTTGTAAGTGCCCAGTAAATGATGACAATTTATGTTGCTTTAATTTTTTAGAGTTAACACAAGTTTACAGCAGTATATATGCATTTTTGTTTTAGGGATACAATGTAAATGCTAGCACTTTATAAAGATACAATTTACCAATCTGAGTGACTCTGACTTAAACCCGCTTTTAAAGATTGTCTCGTAAATCCAATCCAAAGATTATTTTCTCTATAACATTGCCTCTGCTCCTATCTGGCAAGAATAATGGCCTTCATTTTGCTGTGATCATATTTATCTGTCACATACCTTTCTAAAAACCCCATAATTTCTTCTGTGGAGATCATGTACATAATTTTCTCCTCTGTTGGATTATATGTTCTTTCAGTGTCAGGCAAACCCCTTATTCATATCTGCTGTGTCCTTACCCCTAAGTATATGTTCATTACAGTTCAGCAAATGAAGGAAAAATAAGCAATGAAAAAGTGGTGAATGAAAAAAGCTAAGGGCCTTTCTGAGTGATGGACAGATCTAATATTAAATCTAATTTACTGACAGACAATAAATGATGCGAAAGTAGTTATATAATAGTTAGGGATTTAGGACAATACAGTCCTCTACTTTTTATTAGTCACATTTTTGCATTAACATCACTTTTATTTATTTATTTTGCTTATTTTTGGGCCACACCAAAGCAGTCTTCAGAGCTTATGGAGAGATCACTCCTGATGGATGGGGTTTGGTGACTCTATAGTTTGCGAGGGATCCAAACCAGGTCAGCTGTGTGCAAAACAAGCACCCTACTTTGCACTAGTACTTCTCTGGTTCCTGATTAACTTCATTTGTACAACACCCTTTCTGTGGAGGTAGTGCTACCCTTAATTTATGCTCAACTTGGTAGTGACTGTGATAGATATTAATAGTTCTTTTTTTTTTTTTTTTTTCTTTTGGGTCACATCCGGCAATGCTCAGGGGTTACTCCTGGCTCTGCACTCAGGAATTACTCCCTGGTGGTGCTCGGGGGACCATATGGGATGCCAGGGATCAAACTCGGCCGGGCACAGCCTGGCCACGTGCAAGGCAAAAGCCTCTACCCGCTGGGCTATCGCTTCCAGCCCAATAGTTCTTTTTTTTGCAGATGAAGTACATATAGATTCTAATCATCAGAGGCTATATAGCTATTAGGTGGCAGGAATAAGCATGGACCCCCCCCCCCGGAGGAATTATTACTAATATTTTACTGAGTTGTACTAGACACTGATGTTACTTTTTCAATATTTTATTTTAACTCTCATTCTTGTTTATGCTGCTCCATACTTTGAACAACACACTTAATAATGTCGAATGAAATAAAGTATAATGTAATCATGTATCTATTCACATTTTGGAATTTGAGAGAAAAAGAAAACTCAATTTTGCTCATCATTCCATCTTAATATTTCAATAATTTTCCATTGACCATAACTCCCTACATCACAAATAGCGGACTCTCCCAAAGTGGAGTTTAAGAACTCTTAATAGGTATTCTGTATTCAAATAGTTCTGTACTCAAATAGTTCAGGGATTTGCCATTGAATGAAAATGCTCAATGCCAATTATTCTTTAAGTATCTCCTTAAGACTCCTTTGATATGCTAATGTTCTGTTAATCTATAGCAGATGAATGAGCTATAAAACAATGCTAAGAACTAGACCAAGGCAAGCATGCATATTCTTCCATTTTCATTCAATATATCACAGAGAAGTTTTGTTCCTAAATTTAACTTGTAGGAATACTTGTGTAAGTTAATGCTCCTCTAGAAATTTCATACTGAGATACCAATATATTAACAAGGAATATTTGCATTCATAAGCTTTCATGAACAGGTTTGGGCAGGAGAACATTTTTTACTATGCAATTTTGTCTGAATTGACACTGGATTATTTAAAAGGCAAAACTGTCTCTTTAACCCAGTTATACTCTCTTAAAAAAAGTTGAAGTTATTTTCCCTCTTTTAAAGTTACAGTCCCTCTTCAGTAAGGTTGTCTTAGTTAAAACTACTTCACATAAGTGCTGTGACTAAATAATAAAATATTTTTAAAAGAAACATTTGTTAATCTGTAGTACTGTTTCAAGGCCAGTTGTGTCATGCATTACCTCTTTAAAGCTTTGTAACAGCCATGAGAAAGTTATTATTATCTTCACTTTGTAGATGAGTAGACTATGACTCAGAATCATTATGTAGGTTTCTAAAGATCACACAAGTAAATGATGGAGAAATTGGATTTGAAATCTAGTCCTGATAGTTACCTGTGGTTTAGTACTTTTTTTCTTTTGTTTTTGAGTCACACTCAGCAATGCTCAGGTATTACTCCTGATTCTGCATTCAGGAATTAGTCCTGGTGTTACTTGGGGAATACATGGGATGCCAGTGATTGAACCCCAATTCAGCCAAGTACAAGGGCAAGCACCACTACCAGTCCCCTGGTTTAGTAACCTTAAATTATTGTGGCTAAAGCAATAGTACATCAAGTACTTCTGAGGTTTGCTTTGTACACAGCTCACCCAGGTTGCATTCCCAGAACTCCCATATAGTTTTCTGGGCCCACCAGAAGTTATCCCTGAGCACAGAGCTGGGAGTAATCCCTAAGCATCATCAGGTACAGCTGGAACAAGAAAATATTATAAATGTAATTATTACTATGATCAGTGATAATGATAGCAAACATTCTAAATCCATTTTATTAGGTTTTGATTTGTTTACATATTATTTATTAATCACAATAATAATCATATATTTATATTGTATAATTCAGTTTTCTGTTATTACTATCATAGATAGTGGGTAAGTACTTATACTTTATTTTTGTGATTTATTTTTCCCATTCTAAACATAATTTTAGTGCTACAGTATGTTAAAGCTACAAATGGTAATGTAGGAATTATTTAAATATATTGCTTTTTTTTAATTTTCTAAATTATATTGGCATGATTTTGGATAGGATTCTTAGTGCTTCTGAACTTCAACTTGTCAAACTAAATTGGAAATGTAATTTTAAAAGATGCAGACGGAGCAAACATTTGCCAGGTAGCACCAAAATCTAGCAAAGAAATTTTAACTTGGTATGACAGCATCTTTTTCAGAACCTTTGCCAAGGAGTAAACTTAACAAGTTTTACCACTCTAAGCAAGTCAAATTTTGGTAGCAAACACTCAATTTAAAAAAAACACAAGGATGGTTTTGTGTCAAGAAGAGCAACATATCAGAACGGAAAACAGGACAATTGGGTCCTAAGCTATGTTCTACCACTGGATTCCATGCTATGTTCTGCCTCTATGTTTCTCTATAGTTTTGTCATTAACTAGTCCGTTATTCATCCATTCTCTGCATTTTATTGAACAGCTATTAGGCTACCAAGTGTTAGATGGTGTTCTATACAATGGGGATTGAAGAATAAGAATTGAATCAGCAGTTGACCACAGAAATCAGAAAAAGACAGTTCTACTGATTTTGTGTTTGAGTAGTAGAAGCTCTATATACTATGTTTTCTCCTCTTTCATTCCTTAATCCAATAAATTCACCTTTTACATTGTCATTTTTTTATCTCTGAATTGAGAGAGATGATGAGGAGAACAGTATGACAGAGAGAATGATTTCCAATATTTTTCTCTGGTTCTAAATTACAAAGACTAATTTCAGAAAATGACCTGGTAGAGGCCAACCATTTAATGCATTGTGATAGAGGTTTTGAAATAAGGAAGCAAGAATTTGCTCTTTTTTTATTTAACTTTTGCTTCAATCACACAGTTTAATACTATGAATTATAAATTGAACCAATATAAAATTCAGTTTACTAGCTAATCTCATAAGGAATCTATAGTTTGAAACATGAATACAAAATGAAACTGGCCTTGAAAAAAAATTTAGCATAACTAATCCACCCTCCCATGGCCCTTTGCAATTGTTCTGCATTCTAGCTGTGCCCAGCCATTATTCATGGTAAGAATTAAATTTCTTTCTCTGTTGATAAGCAATCTTACTTATATGATTCCATTTCTTGGTGATGAACTTTTGCACATAAACTCTAAGATTTTCATGTCAAGCTGCAATAGGAATGTATCCAGTGTTGTAAAGATCCTTCCCTTGAATATAATTGGGAGTATGCACATTCTATTATTTACCATTTGAAATAGTTTATAAACAACTGCATAAGTAGATATATTATAATAATTTTATCATTTTCTGGACACATCTTAATGACTTGATTATTTCTCTGAAAACTTGATCTTTGAAAAGTTTTGAGACATATTTAAATTCTGGTGGCAAACTTTTTTCTCTATAAAAAACACTGAATTTCTAAAACTGGAGAGAAATATTGATCAATGAGTACTACTTGTATTAGTCCATAGGTCTGAAGATATTTGCCAGTAGACTATTAGAATGTTGATGAGATGATACCAGTTTTGCCCAATGATTAAATGTAGGAAAAATATTTTTGTACTAGAGTATCACTGTATCGCTGTCTTCCCATTGTTCATCGATTTGCTCAGTAGGCACTAGTAACATCTCCATTAGTCCTGTCACAAGCAAGTGCAACCCAAGAAGGCATCTACTTGCTACAGGGACAGGAGGAGTCCGAACCGAAACCATTCTTCAGGTTATGGAACTGAGGTCCATAATAGTTACTAGTCTTTGGCCTAAAAGTAAATAAAACATGGTAACTTGCCAGGCTTTACCATGTAGGTGGTATAGTCTTAGTAGAAGGCTCTCAACCTGAGCATTTACTGATGAAACTTAAAGGGGAAAGATCAGGTTTTCTCTTGAATGGAGTTCTGAGGAACTATGGAGTCTGGATGTTGAGAATGACTGACTGCATGATGTGTGGCTTGCTCTGGCTTCTTGCCAGGCTTACTGGTGTCAGTTAAAACATGTCTATAACTGTATACTATGTATAAATGTGAAAGAAATTGGGAATAACCTTATGCAAAATTCAGTATCCTTTAAAAATATCATGCGGCCGCTCACCAAGGGACATGTGGGTCTGGCGTGGGTGGGTCTCTCTCTCTTCGGGGCAACTGGCATGGAGGCGGAGGAAAGGGGCAGGGCCCAAAACTCCACTCCGAGTCAGGCCAGCATGGTCTCTCCCCGCTCATGAGAGCAAACCCTTGGAGCAATGTTGGACTAGGCCAGGGGATGGCCGAGCCCCTTATCGGGAGGTCAGCTCCATGGGTTGTACTAAAGTATTTAAAATATTTAACTCACACTTCCAGCAACCCTTTGAAAAATTAAACACTGCTGCATGTTTGACCCATTATATGGGTTTCTGTGATTGAATAAGTTACATTTTTTTTAAATAATTTAGATTTAAAGTTAGATCCTTTTTATTCTCATAAAACCACCCACCCCTTTATAAGTTTACAGAGAATCTTGCTTTTATTTTTATTTATATTTTTGGGGGTCACACCCGGCAATCAGGGCTACCCTGGCTCTGCTCTCAGAATTATCCTGGCGGGCTCGGGGACCATATGGGATGCCAGGAATCGAACCCAGGCCGGCCAGGCCGGCTGCATGCAAGGCAAACGCCCTACACCTGGGCTACCGCCCCGCCCGAATAAGTTATTTTTAAAGCTATAAATAGTACTAAATTTTTCTGCCTTATAGAGATCTCATTGCCACCTTAGAAATATGCTTATTTTTTATTTCTATCACACTTTTGATATTAAGTTTTCTTCCTATAGCTGTAAGTTTATAAAGATCATCCTTTATATGCCTTAGTATTTTTGGCACCCAGTATATCGATTGACACATAGTTGTTCAGGTATATATGGAATGTATATCTCATTAGAATTCCTTTGATAGTTTCTTGGTTGACTAAAGGAGAACTCTAATATGTTGAAACTTTCTGTACATTTAGCTGGGAGAGGAAGAATCTGGGTCATACCCAGTAATGCTAAGGACTAACTCTTGTCTGTGCTAGAGTTAGTGTTTGCTGCTCATGTGTGCTAGGAATGGAACTGGAGTTGGACACATGTAAGACAGAGGCTTAATTAAGGTACCATTGCTTTCAAATCTAAAACTTTGTTCTTAAGCTTATTTGTCCAGTGACTGAAAGACGTGTTCTTCCCTTAATTTATTCATCCCCTCAATATTCACCTACTAATTAAGCGATAATGATGCATTTATCAAGGGTTCTGTTATTTGTCGTGTATTTTGCTGCATCTTAAATAAGCTAATGGATTTTGTTTTCTGCTTACTCTTTTCTCCCCATTAACATCACAGGTTGTTATCTTAGCTTCTACCTGAACTTTTAATGAAAAGTCAATTTTAGAACTTCTCATGTTTCTTGCTGTAAAATAGGAATTATGATTCATGTACTTGTTCTTTAGGGTGAGAGATGACTAAGGAGCAATTATTTTGAGATAAATGTTTTGATGACAGACAAGAGGAAAGCAGAATAAGTTCATAATAGATAACCTCATTTCTAAGGGAAGACAAAAAAAAATCTTGGAGATAAGTGATCCAGAGAATCACTCTCCCAAGATATTTTTCTTCATCTTCCTTCTGACTTTTCCTTAGAAAACATCATTTATATTTCTTCCCAGAAGGAAGTAACTCTTTTCTCACCACTTTCTTTCTCCCCCTAACATTTATTCCCTTGTCTCCCCTTTGACCATGTGTACCTGTTCTATATAATACAATAATATCTTATGCATAGCCATAAAACCTATCTGTTAATAATCATTCTGTGATGCTCAGTATCCGTATACATTATTCATGAATTCAATGCATTCTCCTTTTATTCCAGGCAATCTTTGGGAAAAGCATTGTCCCCGGATTTCTCAAGTCTCTCCTAAGTCAAACTGACCACTTGCTTTTCCAAGTTGTATCTCCTATGAAACAGCCTTGTTCATACTTTTAAGTGAGTAGTAAAGTTCCTTCTACCTTCCCAAATTCATTCAGTCTAGCATAAACATTTTTTATCTCTCACGTCATTTTTTCTCCCCTATTATGACATAATTTTTTAAAATATGGCTAATGCTGACTTTAATAAAATATTCATCAGTTTGCAATTCTAAAAATATACAAATTTTATTTGAACTTTAAACCAAATGTTCCTTAACAGTAATGCAATTATCTGACTCTTAATATATTGGTATAAAAACCAAGGGCAGTATCTGTTGAATAACTGACTACAGAAATAAATGAAATGATGAGTAATTGGATTAATGAATTAATAAGGTCTTTCTAGAGTAATATATTGGTACCACATTTTCTTTATTCATATAATCAATATTATTGTATTAAAGTAGGTTACTGTAATAATCACCTATCCAAAATTATCAAAGAATTTGAAATTAAGTGAAAATTTCTTTGGTGGTAAGGACAATAACTCTCACAAGGTTTATTCATGGTGGTGAATATCCTCAATATCATTAGTACTTATTCCTTTTCTGGTTACTAATATGTTTTGACTTGGGTTACTCATTCAATGATCTTAGTAATGTAGTAGCCATAGAGTGTAGACAGATGGAGGGAGAGGTCCACCTCTAGGGAGTAGGAAGAGTGAAAGCAAACCATCTGATATATCATTAACCTGGAAATTGTGATTCTTGTAATGTAAAACTCTAAGAAATAATTTTAGACTTTTTGCAAAAATCAAACACTTTTTTAATTATTGGATTTGTATCCTTTAAATAATTCCATCAAAATGAGAGGTTTTCTGGGGCTGGGTGAGAGTAGAACAGGTAGGAACCAAGCTCCTCTCCTTCCAACATGTGATCAATCCCTGGCACCACACACATTCCCCCAAACTTCACCAGGAGTGATCCCCGAGTGCAGAACCAGGAGTAAGCCCTGAGTAAAGTGCCTCGTGTGGTCCTCTCTCACCTTCCCCCAAAGAGAATGAGAAGTTTCTATTTAAAGAAGTCTAGCTGCTCACAACTACGCCTGCTCCTACCCACGTGGATCAGCCCATGAAGCAACGAGAGGGCCAAAGTGGTTAGGTCCCTAGCTGGATTCAGCACAGTTCCTAAGGCTTGCAGACACGTGGGCTGCTGTGCCACTGCTGGACAGGCTTTGAGCAGGGTTTCAGGCCCCACCCCTCATCCTCCCCCACCACAGTGAGGCAGTGGGCGTGGCTAAGAGGACGGAGCCATCATCAGTAACAGTGGAGAAGAGACTGGCCAGACATTGAGCTGCGCCGACTCCCACTCACTGCCAGGCTTAGATAATCCAGTTTAGCTGCTACTTCCTCTCCCTGTGCCCAGTCCCTCATGAGGCATCCGGGAGGGACGGCGGGTTCTAGCCCTGGCCCGCCACCCCAGAAGAGTCGCACAACAAGCCAGATGACCCCCCCCACTCCATCCGGCCACCATTTTCCACATCTAGACTTCCCTCTCGTCAGAACTCCACCCAGCGACAGTCTATAACAGCCTGTCTCGGCGGCCGCTTGCTGCCGTGTGGTTCATCTATAAATGCTATATTTAGAGGTGACAACAGGGGTATGCCACCTGCACAGCAAGCCTGTCAAGCTGCCCGTGTTGTATTTGATATGCCAAATACCAGTAACAATGATATTAGTTCATTCCCAAGACCTAATATAATGGTTTTAGGCTCTTTATGTTCCTGGAGCGAGCAGATGCCCTTGGACTCTACTAGCATGAGACAGGACATATGGAAATATTACTGGTGCCCTCTCGAGCAAATAGATGATCAACGGGAGGATTGTCATAGTGATAGTGATAAGGCTAGGTCCTTCGCAGGATCTTGCCCATATATACATTGTTATGATCATTGTAGTTGTAACAAACTGGGGGATGGGCTGATGTGGAATGGGGAGTGGGTGGTGGGCCCTGGCCTTTGGTGGTCATAGGGGCACATTGGTGGTGGGACATATACTGGAATAGGGCATGACTGAGACCCAATTATGAACATCTTTGTAATTTCATATCTCATGGTGGTATAATAATAATTTTTTAAAATGAAAAAATAAAATCTGGACATGATGGTTTTAAGAACACTAAGGCATTATAGCTTTAGTGCATTTTGACATTTTGTTTGTTTTTTTGTTGTGTGTTTTTGGGAGAGGACTGGGGAACAACTGGTGATGTCAGGACTTACAACTGGTAGTGCTCAGGGGACCATTTGGGATGAAGGGTATTGATCAGGTTGGTCAGGTGCAAGGCAAACTGCTTACCCACAGTGCTATTGCTCTCTTCCCAGTTTGACATTTTTAAATGACACTAATATAAACGAGACTCAAAGAAGTTAAGTACTTGGCTAAAATATCATTAAATACAGTTGATAGCCAAGACTCAAGTTTTTACATAGCCCCAACTTATTTCTGTTTTATTATGTTATTATGCCATTCATAATCAGTTTTTCAGCCCTTACTGTTTTGGGGGTGGGAGGAGTGATGTGTGCATTTATTAATAAATCTACACAATGAGAACTTGCTAGAATATATACAATTTTATAACTGTAAAGACCAATTTACTCTTTGTTTTATTTTTTAGTTTTCCAGGGCTTTTGTGTCACCTTTGACAACGCTACTGACTCTACACTCAGGAATCACTCCTGGCAGTGCTCGGGGGACCATATGGAATGCCAGGGATTGAGCCTGGGTCTGTTATGTGCAAGGCAAATGCCCTATCAGCTGTACTCTTGCTCTGGTCCCTAATATAAGTTTTATAATGAAGTCATCCACTAATTAGAGCTGTCTCCTTCATGCTCTTTTTAAGTCCCTACTGTAGTATTACTTCCATGGGTCCACTCATTGCCCTGGGCATCACCAACTTCAAGTGTATGCATTACTTTGTTTTAGCACTTTTTCCAGGAGTCAAAAATCAGTACATTGACAAGCCAGTCAGTAAAGGTGAGGAATTAGTAACTTCAATCAATTCCTGAAGCTAGTAGATGAATAAAGAACTACTTTCTCTGCCTTCAGGTGGCATACAAGAATTCTTGGCATCGCATGCACAATTAGGCTTCTATCATTCAATGTGGCATTGGAAATTAAGTTGCTCTTCCTGCCTGCCTTTACTTCCCATTTCATAGATCCGTTTTTCTGCACATCCTCTACTTGTATTTTTCCACATAAACCTCCTGCTCTTAAACACTATCTTTTTCAATTGAATCACTGTGAGATATACAGTTGCAAAGTTGTTCACTGCAGAGTGACTTTGTGTGGGCAGCAGGAAAAAATCTGCCCAGATGAACCAGAGCCCTGGCACCCAAAGGATGCTGGGTTGTAGGAGGATTCCCAGAGGTCTAATGCATTCCTATAGGATAGGGCACCTGCCAAATCTGTTGAGATGGAGTTTCGGAAAGTGGAATAATATGGGTAGAAAGAACGGAAAGCCAGGGGCAGTAGCCAAATGGCAAAGTGGCAAAGCATTGACCACAATATCCTGTTTTGATGTATATTTTAAACCATCCCTTGAAACACCTCAAACATTAGTTAAGGAGTGTTTAAGCAAACTGTTTTCCTTCTGCTCTGAATGTATAGCTATAAAAGCTTATGTATCTTGATAAATAACAAACTATCTCTCTGAAGAGCTCCTGGAGGCATGTGGTTCTTTGCCCTCCTCGTACTCGCCCTCATCACCACCATTGTGTACAGGAGAACAGGAGAAAGTGGTCTCTGTACTGTGTGCTATATCCCCTGACCTTGGGAATCCTTTCAGTGGCTGCCTCTAACTTCCAGTCCCCAAAACAGACTCCTCAGGTGGCCAATAGTTCATCCTTGGTTTGTTTTCAGTTATCCAATTAAACCCTGACTTCAGACCATTTGGGGGCTGCACACAAAAAGAGAAACATAAACTGAATAATTACCACAATTTACTTCATTATTTCTTTCATTAACTCAGAATGATGGTATAACAGTTAACAACCTCTATTTTACAAATAGGAAGCTGAGATTTGGAGAAGTGACCTTTCCCAAGGTCATGAAGCTTTGTAATGATGGAATCATTGTTGAACCTAAACTGCTAACAATCTATTAAATTGGTTCTTGCTCATATGGATTTAAGGAATACATATGTAACACACATATTATATCTGAGTGTATATATATATATATATATATATATATATATATATATATTTCATTATCCCTTTCATTGTGCAAATAGAATACACTACCCAGAGGATTAAAATAAAAAATTTTACAAATGCACTAAAGACTTAGGGGTGATTAGATCACTGTATAATCACCAAGTGGAAGGATTTGTTGGAAGGAGAGATGGGAGGGAACTAAATTGGTGATTTTAAATCTTTTCACAATTGAGGAAATGTGAAATTGGTACTCAACACCTGTCTGAGTACTAACCTAGTAGAACTAAAATTTATAGTAAATAACCAAGCAGTAGAGTAATAGTTTGCAATATCTTTACACTAGTGGATCAATACTGATGCACAAGCTGGCATTTGAAAACCACTACACTCCACTACACTACACTAAAAGCAAATGTGCCCAACTAGAGCAAGCAGTGCATGGAGAGATGAGTACTGTTCTAAATTTCACCTACAACCATCTAAGCTGTCAATTACCCCCAAGACCTTGGCTTTCAGAGGCCCAAGATATGGCAACTGCTTTAAGTATCACTAAAAGTGTAAATATTTAATTGAAATGAAGAAAACTAGAAAAGCATGATTTCTCTGCATTTTCTTTACTGTAAGGGGATTGGTGATTAGAATAAATAATTGCTCTGAAAATAGCTCCATCCCATTTGTTGAAACAATTAAGCCTACCAAAGAAGTTAATTTATGAGAGGAATGACACACATGTTGGCAAATTGTTCTGTTCATCTTGGCAGCCTTCATATTTTCTTGTTCTCTTTTTTTCCCCACTTTCCTTTCTGCCTCTATGGGCGTTTATGCTGTCACTTTTCAATGTTTTTGAGAGCTCATGCTTTCAACAGGGTTTTCTCCTTTTATCCCCAAACTCATGTAAAACTCAGTTTAGTTGCTTACAGGGAATGTTTGCTATCTCCTCTTGTAAAACTTGGTAATGACCAAGGTTTAGTCTGGTTTGATAGGTTACTCTCATCGTTAAGCAAAATGACTATATTTTTTTTCATTTTGTTGTAGTTATGGCATGATCTGATAGTGCCAGGTAAGTGAACTAGAAGCAAATGTCACTCGCTATGTAAAAGAAAGGAAATTGCTACCCTATAAGGACACCATTCTTTAAACTGTGGCTGGGTCAAACAATTTCTCTTAGGACAAGATTCATTTCTTTGCTTCAGAACAACTCCCCCTGAGATGGCTAGGTCGTGTGAAGCAAAGTCTTCTATATCCCTCCCGTTTCAAGATAAGAAACTGAGATCAATGAAAATAGGGATTTTGAGTGTGAATGCCGATGAAGGACAAACTAGATAGTTTATCCTAGTCTTGAATCCTGGAGAAGTTGGAGAAAGACCAAAAAAGAGAGGGAGATGGAGTCAAACAGAAGTGAGGCATGCCTAAAGGTGCAAGAAGCCAGTAAATACCATTCTTGTAGACAGCCAGAGTTCTTTAAGAAAATCAAGTCAAATATTCAATATTCAGTGTTTGCTTTGCTTTGCTGAAATCCCTTTATAATCAGTAAACAAAATAAGAAAATAAACCAAAAACTGCAGGTGTTAGCAAGGCTTAGAGCACAAAGGAAACAAGTTAACGTCCATTATAGGGATCAACAGATAAAAGGCGAATTATAGCCCCAGGATGTGTGGTAATGAGTGGAATAAAAAATTCACTGAGATGAAAATTTTCAGAGCAGAAGTTATCAGCAAGATGACTTCTTTGCACATGCCACCCAAGCCCTGGCTCAGAGAGTCAGCAATTGTTCACATTTTAGCTACAATAAAGTTCTAAAAACAGTGTCAGCATCTCATTTCCAGCTTAAAACACTTCTGAGACTTTTATGGATATCTCTTTGCATTAATTGCCGTGCACCTTTATTAAATCACTGTTTATCTTTCCCGCTTCATCTTGTAAGGTTTTGTCCATGAGGGACTGGAGAGATATTATGGGGGGTAGGACTCTTATCTTGCAAGCAGCCAGCTTGGGTTTAGTATCTGCAATACCCTATAGTCCCCTGAGTATTTCCAAGAGTAATTGCCAAGTGCAGACCCAGGCATTTCCCCTGAGCATTGCAGGGTATGATCCAAAGCCAAACAAACAAACAAACAAATAAATATATGAATAAATAAAAGATAAATAAATAAATAAATTGTCCTTATATACACTATTCTTTTCAATTTAGCATGATTTCTTTCACATGGGGCAGTTATATTTGCTAGCACAGGCCTATTCTCTTGGGAGAGTTATTTCTTCCTATCCTTTACTCATTTCTTAACATGACAACTCAAGTGTACCTCTTCAAGTTCCCCTTCTCCCGAAAGGAGTACCTCGCCCTCACTGACCCGTCCTTTCTCAAACTCCTGTCCCCCTCCCTCCAGTGCAGGTGCCTTGGTGACCAATTTATCAATGTCTAAATCCTCCACTACTTTCAAAGTTCCATTTAACAGGTACATGTGACTCTGAAGAAAGTTTCATTCATGGGGAGTTTTCTAGGTGTTCATATAGTAGAGTTTCAGCAAACCTTTTCTAGAGGGAAATAGGGAAAATTAGGAAAGGTGCAATTTGAAAGACAAAATTTTGAAATTTCTAGAATACAGCTCATGGGTTTTGTTTTGGTGGAAACATCAAACGACTGTGAATAAGGAAACATTTGCAAAATTGACAGTTAAAGGGTATGTTTACCTCTTAGGTAGGCACCATCAATGATGATGATGACAATGACACTAAAGGAGAGAAGGAATGCCTGGTGTTCCTCAGGGCCTACTCTTAGTTCCATGCTCAGAAGTGATTCATAACAGTGTACAGGGAACCACTGGTACCAGAGATTAAATTGGGGCACCTAAATGCAAAACACGAATTCATTCCCTTTATGTTATTTCCCTGACCCAGATATAACCATTTAAAAAAAATAACCTCTTAGATGTATTTTAGGTGTGTGTGTGTGTGTGTGTATGTGTGTGTGCGTGTGTGTGTATAAAGGAAATAGAATTTTCTCTCCCAGCTGCAATCATTTATCAATGATCCAAAATCTGTGAATAAATTCTCAGTTCTTCTGACTGCATTTTCAACTACTTAGGAAAGAAAATGATTTGGCATCATGAAGGAGCACATGGAAATAATGATCTCACTCATAACCTTACCTTTATCATATTTCAGTTTTGCTAAACAAACTGATTCTCCTTTGTTCTCACTAACTGGTACGGGATTTTATTTCCAGCCTCTATGAAGCTGCACCTGAATTGAGAGAGTTGTGTAGCCTACACATCCTAACGTGACTTTACTGTAGGTATTTACCTGGTCACTATTATCTCCTGAGTCTCATTTTGTTTCTCTTTTCTGGGGGAAGGAATTCTTTTTATTTACATTTGTAGCATCCCAAGAAATGATCATTATACCTGTGACCCACTTCCAGAAATTCTGATTTTGTTCTCTTTCGGTGTTGCTCACTCAGGTATCACCTGGTGGTGTATATCTCCTGACTCTTCACTCGAGGATACTCCTAGTAGTATTAGGGGAACATATGTCCTGTCACAGACTGAACCTGGGATGGTAGCATGCAAGACATGTATTTTACTGGTACTATTTCTCATCCCAACATTCAGAAATTCTTTACTATATGATCTAGCTGTCCCAGGCAAGTGCCTGAAGATATGGTGGTGCTTGGGCTGTGAGCTCTGTGTATTCGAGATTAGCCAGACACCCAGGTGGGCCATGGGGCTGCACATGTTGATGTCAGTGCTACCGCGTGAAGCCAGTTATCCAATGAATCGGCCTACACCTTAATTTCTGCCTTTCTATACCTACGGAAGCTTGGTATAAAGGGGAAAATAAGCATTTGTAATCTTTTATTGTCTCTCCTTAGAAGGATAAATTGCTAAGTTTGAGTTTTCAGGGAAGTTCCAAAATTCTAGGGGCTGCAGTTAAATATTAAATTTCACGTGAATACAGGAAGGCCGATTGGGTCTCTATGAGCCAGTTGGAATCTTTCAAGAGAAAATTGCCTTTCTTCTCCCAATTTTGTTCTTCTAAAATTATTCCCAGAAGATACCTATGAGCAAGATTCTTCTATTTTCAGTGACTTCCAACCTGTAAAAGACAAAACCTGCTTTGTGGGGATTTCATGTATGTTTCCTTTCCTCTCATTCAGGAGCATCATAATTCCCTAAATTGAATTTTAAATGAGACACTGTTCACTGACCATGGGGACAGAGAATATAGGCCTAAATGGAATTAAATCTCTTTTCTCAAGCAATTTGTCTTCACTCTAGCCTGAAATTGTCTTTTTTAAGTTGGGGAATGGCTTTGATTCAGACTCCAACTACATAGTAAATGCCTGGGGATTAAGTATCTTAATGAGCAACTAGAAGAGACAATTGTTCTGTAAAAACAAAGCTGTGAAGGGAGATGAGGTTATTCTTTCACTGCCCTGGCCAGGGGAGGTGTTGCTAAGGTCAAGTTTGAAGTAAACAGGGAACATATTGGATGGGAGATATGAGACCCCTGGAAAATGCCATCGCATTTACTTTCGATACCAAGAACCTCTTACAAATAGTGACTATTATCACAACTATCATTCTATTTTATAGGGGAATTGTGAATTGAGTCCAGAATGTGTTTAGAATCTTAGTTATTAAGTCAGAAAGACACGACAGGACAGGAATGATCATATCTAGATTAAGTAAGAGCCCAAGATCCTAACCAATCACTTTATAATATGTTATATGTTTTTGCTGACAGGAGAGACACCTAAAGTGATAGCTAACAAAAACAGGTGACTTGGGACAAAAATGAAACAGAAAACCCAAAACACTGAGGATATATACAGCACGATTATGCCTACATGAGACTTCTGAGGCTAGAATCTTGCCTCAGGGTCATGGGATACCTGAAACCTCTCTCCTATTTCAATATGACAGATGGGTGAAGGAGGGTAGAATGACAGATCCATGGCAGATGCATGGCAGAGCAATTTATTTTATCCCAAGAAGTTTTCTGTACCATTATCAACAGTGTCCTCATGTGAACAGTCCTTTCATAGGGAAATGCCCGATTTTTTCTTCGAGGAGAGTTTTGTCTTAATAGAAGTCTTTTTTGTTCAGATGGAATATTTGTAACTTCAGGGAAGATCACTTGCTTCTGCTTTACTTGTTAGCGCTTCATTCATTCATTCGTTCATTCATTCATTTGTTCATTCATTCATTTAGCTTTTCTTTATTGAATGCTTTCTGTATCTTTGGCACTACCTATGCTGGGTCTTTACTTGTTCTACTTACTGTCATCTCCATCTGCTCTATTGTAGTATACCTAGAATTGTCTACAATAATCCCTGTATTGTTTTTTTTTTAAAGAAGACACTAGTATTTTAAACAGATCAGATACTTAAGTTTCTCAATGTCCACAGTTATAAGAAAAAGCCAATGTGGCTGATATTGCATGGCTTGTTAGATGCCATATATTTCTATAGGTCTTCAATTTAGCAGCTATGATCTTAATAATTATAAGATAATTTTCAGACAGTTTTCAGCTTTGGAGCCTCCCCGTAACTAAAGCATTTGGGTTCCTTTTTTTTTTTTTAGTTCTGAAGTTAATTTGTTGGACCAAACTACTGCTCCATTTTGCTCCACAGCACTTCCTTTGGAGAGAAAAGAGTGTGTCCATCTGAGAAATGTCCACTGATTCTGATGAAGTCCAACTCCTTTCATGGAAGAAAACTGTAGCTTGAAGGGAAACAGTCAGAACTAAGCCTCTGTCACACCCCTGTCTTACTTCATGGGAGGCAGAGTTGAGGAAAGTTAGAAGTTGAAGTTCTAGCTACAAAGTGGATAGGGTTGAATTATGACCTACTTGCTTTGTGCTCTGTTATTTAATCTCAGCTTCTTTGTCATAAAGTCAAGTTGATAGTAGTTTACAGGAAGGGACTGACAACAAAGACTACTTATAGAGTACTTAGAATAGAACCTGAATCCTAGGGAACTGTCCGATGCTAAGAGCTATTATGTTGTCAACTAATAACAGTTGCTTAAATATCATCTCAGTTTGGGAATCTGGAAGCCTAAAGAAGTAAAATGGGGGTCGGTTTGGGAACACAGGGTTAGTTAGATTGGAAGCAGAAGTATTTGTGGCTAAGAGTGAAGGATGAGGCTTAGGCTGTGACTGAGATTGCAGCTTCTGGTGAAACGATTACATGTGTGTGGGTCTAGTTCCATGTAAGAAATATAATTTCTTGTCTTTCTTTATATATTTATCTAACAAATAATGAATTTCACTTTGCTGATTTCCTTTTTGAACCCCCACTATTACTGTCTTTTCATTACTCTTGCCTATAATTTCTTTGTTCGTGCTTCTCTCAGACATAAATTTCAGTTTGCGCCTGGGGAATATGGTAGGCACAGTCGGGTAGGGTTTTGTGGATGATGTCTGTGAATAAGCAGGAGGAATGCAAAAAAAAAAAAAACAGGATGGAGACTTTCCTCCTCTTTCTTTTTTGGCTTCAAGCCCTGATTCTCTCATGACTGGGGAAAAGCCAAGTAGGGCTGTGACTTATTGATCAAGACTAGAAGAAAAAAAACAATATTGGCAGGAGGTAGGTTGTGATGCATCCAAATGATTGTGGATCTCATTGTAACACCCTGGAAGGGAGATGATGACGATGGAGAGAATGTTGTTGAACAGATTCAGAGTTTGGAACCAAGTTAGCCAAAGGAGAAGGGCTCGGTAGTGGGGTCCCAATCTAGGGAGTTTGTAACATCCAGACACTTTTTCTGAATAGGGAATAGATGGGGCACCTGGGTGATGTAGGGATAAAAACTGTGATGCAGCTGCAGCAGGAATGGGGTCCACCTCTAGAGAGATCTCAGTGGCTCTCCTCTTCAACAAGTGCACTGCAATTTGCAAGCACTGTCTCTGCTTTTGCTGTTTGTTCAGAAAATAGCACAAATTGTAGCCTCACCAACTAATCTCAAGCATCACTTGGAATCAATATATGATTCTGACTGTCATTAAGTGAAGCACTGCCATTGTGAATTGGGAGCAGTTATTTGACAGGGTGGCTGTGCTGGCTGACAGGAACAGAAATTGGGAGAACACTATGATTGAACATGCAAGGCAGTAGCTCATTGTGTTACTCTTCCTGTTTCATCCTGTTATCCATCCTATCTTTGACTCTGAAAGCAACCATGATTTTCAGAGCTTTTAGTTATGACAGGAGCTACAGAAATACCCTCTCACTTATGCACATGGTCTGGCATAACTCAGCTTTCCAAGTAGTAAGATTTTTCACAATTTGACAATTATTTCCAGTACTCTTAGGTGTGTCCCTATATTTTTTTTGGTCAAAGCAGGACAATATCAAAGTGATCTCCCTGCTCTTTGTGATAGTTTTTTGTTGATTCTCAGAGCACCAAACCATGTCTCTGAGTTTCAGTTTCTCTGTGCCAGGCATAAAGATGGTGTAAGAAACCAGTTCATTATCAGCAACATACTTGCAAGTCAGTTTAGATCTTGGGTCTCTATCCAGCTACCAGCTTTTCCGTTTTTCTTTCTTTACTGCAGTACTGCCATCAATAGCAACTCTGGTAGGGCTGGTTCTAAAAGTTTGGCTACAACTTAAGTATTCCTGTTGTTCTCCTCGTAGATAACATTTCCTTTAGACCTCAGTCATATTCATGACAATTAAAGCTGTTCTGTTTTCCCTGTAATCATTCTTTACCCCACAAGGCATGGTTTGGTCTTTCTACATCGAAATTTTATAGTCAAGACCAGAATGAAGCTTGGCAATTGAGAATACTTATATTGAATGTGTAAAGATCTAGAATCAATCCCTTTCATCACCACACAAAGACACACACACAAACACGCACACATAAACACTCTCTCCCACTCTCTCTATGCATAATATATAAATAACATATATGTTATATTTATATATTTATATATAAATATATATCCTATAGAAAATTACACCTAGAAAATATCACCTGGTGAGGATAACATCTTAGTGCATCTTCCTTTTCCTTTGTCTATACCCAGGTTGCATACTAGATTGCCAGTCTTCAATCTCTCACCTGTTATAACTGAATCTCCCAATACATCTATCCTTCCTAGTGCCTTTGGATGGTCTGATACACACATAATAAGTTAAAATAATAAATGTGTTAGCCCTAAGAGAAAACTTACCCCCAAATTCACTTATTTGACTTTGAACTCTACAGTTAGCTGAGAAATCACCCTTCTTAAGACTTTGGGGGTCATGTTAGATGTCTAGGATCATGACCTATGACTGCATGCAAGGCAAGTGCTTCAACTGCTGTATTATCTTTCGCAACCCTGAGAGACACCTAATTTCATACCAGAGTTTAGATAAATCTTTGAGATTAACTGTAGTTTTGAGGATACTGGTGTTCATATCAAACATTGTTGCAATTTTTTCCCAGTAAATGAGAATGGACTCAAAGTTTGACCTGTAACCACAAGTCCCTTCAATATTTCTGTACTGTAAATGAAAACAGAGATGAGACCCAAAGCCGACTTGTCCTGTGATACAAACAAAGGACCTCTCTCCTTTGACATCTGCTATTCTTATGTCTGTCTCATGAACTATCCACAAACAAGTCATACTCCAGATGTCATTTTGGCAAAAGGACAGAAAAACTTCAGCAAAGCCTATTTTCCACACTGAGTTAGTCAGTAGCATTTCAGCACGACACTGTTTACTACAGCCCTTCAATGGAATTAAGGATGAAATAAAAGAGCTTCACTGATTTGGCAATGGGTAAATCAGTATTTCCACTGTATTGGTTATTAGAAGGCATATCCATGGCAAAAACTTTTCTATCTGACTAAATCTCTACCCCTTCTCTTACCCAACTTACCCCCACTATTATTATAAGGAGATGTCAGGTGTCTAGTCCTGGAAGTATGGCAGTGGAGTATATGTCTAAGTACTGCACATCTCTCCGGTCCAAAACCTCGAACAGCAAGCATGTGTTGAAGAAGCCTGAGAACTGAGTCATTTCTGGAGCCCAGCCTCCCCTGAGACTCACCAACTTGGATGAGAGTTTATTAGAGAAAAATTTAAAAAACAGAAAAGCAATTTTTGTTGATCGTATGTCTGAGATTTTGGGTCTAAATTAAGACCTTGGTACCACCTGGCTCACCATGACTGATGCAATATCTTTGTCACAGTGCATAATAAAAACACAGCCACATGGCTTATGTAATTATAGTTGAGTTCTCCAAAGACCTGTAGCTCCTTGTTAAATAGTAATATAGGACTGGAGCAACAGTACAGCCGCAGGGTGCTGCTTTCACATGTGACCAACATGGGTTCCATCACAGGCACCCCATATGGTTCCCTGCGTCACAACAGGAATAATTCCTCAGCACAGAGGCAGGAATAAGGCCTGAGCACTGCCAGGTTTAGCCACAAAACAACAGCAAATCAAGAATGTAACCCCTACGAAGGTTATCTAGCAAAAAGAAAAAGCAGATAATTCATGGGGAGCTGAATTATGTTGGGGGATAATGTAGAACCATTTAATTCTCAGGGACCTTGGCACAGGAGTCTTCTTTCCATGCACTGACCTTGCCACATACTCTGGCTCCTTTCTGTGCTGTTGGAACAAAATGCAAGCTTAGGAGAGAATCTTCCTGTTGCTAATTTCAAGGCCTACAGAACAGATGTCACTGAAAGTAATGAGAAGTCTACAAATCTGAGATGGGATCTGGAAGAAAATTTAACAGACATAGTCTGTCTGTAGCATTTATGGCTATAGGTCAGATTTCAGGTCTCTAGTCCTAATTGGAGGCCCATCAAAACAGCCCTTTACTGAGAGCTAGGCATAGACTGTCCTTACAGCTATCTTTATAATCTGATGGGCTTCTTCCACCAAGAAGATTTAACAGGCTACCTATATGGTGCTCCTATTTATAAGCTTTGGTATGCCTCTTTAGAAGGGAAAGATTACCAACATATTATCTCATGGTAAACATATCATAGACAGCCACCCTGCAGCAGTTTTTTTTTCAATCCGGCCCAGGTATGCTGAACCAGAGACTCTCAGACATGGGGCAGAGCTGCTACTTTCTCTCCCTGTGCCCAGCTGCTCATGAGGCACCTGGGAGGCACGGTGGGTTCTAGCCCTGGCCTGCCACCCCAGCAGAGCCTCACAACAAGCCAGATGACTCCCCTTACTACATGGGGCCCGCCATTTTCCACATCTGAACTTCCCTCTTGTCACAACTCCACCCAGCAGACCAGACTATCACAGCCCGCTTGCGCGCCGGGTCGCTAGCAGCCGCACGGTTCATCAATAAATGCTTTATTTAGAGGTGACTACAACGGTATGCCACCCGCACGGCAAGGCTGGCAAGCTGCTCGTGTAGTATTTGATATGCCAAATACCAGTAACATTTATATTAGGTCATTCCCATGACTTAATATAATGGTTTGAAGCTCTTTATGTTCCTGGAGCAAGTGGATGCCTTTGGGTTCTACTAGCATGAGACAGGACATATGGAGATATTACTGGTGCCCGCTCTAGCAAATAGATGATTAACGGGAAGATAGTGATAGTGATCTCGTGGTACTCAGGGTTTACTTCTGACTGTGCACTCAGCAATCGCTCCTGTTAGTCTCAGGGACCATATAGGGTCCATTTAGGGATCAAACCCAGGTCAGCCACATGCAAAGTAAGCAATAGTACTGACTGTATTATGTCTCTAGTTCAATAACATTTATTAAGTACAAACCTCAAGTCACAAAATGTTCTTTAATATAAAATACAATGCGACTTTTCATATCTTTATATATTCTATGACTCTACAAGATTCTAATAATACTTTTATTGACCACTGTCAGTTGAAACAATGTGTAACTGTGTGGTTTTGTCCTTGGACTAGGGATTCAGTAATCATAAGCCTATAAAAAGAAACCAGATGTTACATCACACAGATGAATTATTACATACATATAGTAAGTAATCTTTATGTAATAACTCTAATTCACATAATGGGAGATTTAGACTTCAAACTCAGATTTTTTCCTAGCTTAAATACTATTATTAATGGCAGAGTTAAATAGTTAAATATAGATCACATAGGTTGCAAAAACCATGTACTACCTATTCTCTTAAAAGCTATAGTTACATGCTTTGCATGCAGGAGACTTGGGTTTGACCACCAATGTCTCAGGTTTGAGGGCCACCAGAAATGTCTCTTGAGCAATGGACCTGGATTTGTCCTTGAGCATCACCAATGAGTCCCACTAACCCCAAAAGATATTTATCCATATCTTGAATTTAAAGAAAGAGTATAGAATCTCTGTATCTTTGAGAACTCTGAAACAAAGTATTCCCAAGGACCCAGTGCTTACAAAATAAACATTGTAGCAGAGACATTGCATTCAGTTTATGAGAGGCAAAAGATATATTTTTTTAATGTTCTCATTGCTACTAAGAAGATAATTATAAAGCTAGTCAAGAGATGTTGCAATTAATATAAGATGTTGTTTAACTGCCTATCATTTCTAGGTAGGCTATTGAGAAAGGGAACAGTATCTTAGGGTCTTATTTTCTTTGTGGGAAACTGGGGATGGGAATGTCTCTTGACAATCTAATGAGCTACGGCAGTTAACTATAATGCACAGGGAGAAGATTCTCATCAACCTCAGGAGGTCTGAAAAACTGCATTTGCTTGATCATAAAAGACTAAAACTTTCTGAGACGACACACTGTACTTTACACAATGTTAAGGGATGCAATAAATTCCAAGACACTTTATATTCTTTTTGGATAAATCATAAACATTTTGTTGTTTTACTTTTTTAAAAAAGCAGAGTTTCCTACATTGGTTAAGCAAAGTACTTCATCCACAGCATATCACATATTTTACTTTCTATGTCTGTAATGTCTGTTTAATAAATATGATTACACATTCAATTATTTAAAAGACCCAAGAAACAACAGAGAATTTGTTGACCCCATATTTAAAGCTCAAAAATCCAATTTGTTTTTCCCTTCATTGTTAGAAAATCAACCCAGATGGAAGGGAATAAATAATATTAGACATTTAGAATCATGCTGAAGAGCTGATTTAGCTCACCAAACCTCATCTCTACTTGAATAAAATGAATTTCATTATTGATGTTATCACAATTGACATTTCTCCAGGTTTTCAGCTATTCTGTTTCCAGATCCATTACCTTTCCTCAAATTGTTAATGCACTAATATACTGAGTTCTGACAATTTCCAAAGTGATTTTTTGTCTACAGAAGAGTTCTCAGAAATGCTGTGGATTAACCCATCACTAGCTGTTAAGCTAGTTTGGAAGGAAAGCCAGTGAAACTTGTCAAAGAGTTTGTACCTTATTTAAATATTTCTTTCTTTGCTAAAACAATCATGTGCATTTCACTTGAAGAAATTGCTTGCATAATTAAAACAAAAAATTAAATTACCTTTTGTAGCAAAGACTGAGAAATGACTCTTTTCAGAATAAAATTTGATTCATTATGTTTAAAATGTAAGTTTAATTGTACCACAAAGAGGTATTTTCCTTAAAGTTTCCATTAATATAAAATGCTTAGCAAACTGTCAATTTTTCCAAGTTGATGTTTTTATTAAATGATTTCCTTTGGAGCCAGCAAGATGACTCAAAGGTTGGAGAGTATACTTTGTATGGGGAAGTCCTCCTAGAAAGGTTGATCCCTGGAAATGCTCTTTGGATTCATTGGGAGTAATCCCCAAACAATGAGCAGGGAGTAAGTCCTAAGCTCTATTGGGTGTGGTTTCCAAATAAAACAATAATAATAGCAACAACAATATTAATTTCCCCTGATACGCAAGGAAATTGTTCTATATAGATTCACTCTAACATACAAGATGTTTCCAATGAACTCTATCCCAGAAATGTAGTCAATGGAAAGTGATAGTGAAATGATATGTAATTAAAATAAAGTGTTATAAGGCATTATATTCCTCACAGTTATTAATATTCTCAATTATCATAAAGTGCTACTAACAGTTATTAAACTAATCAAGCTAAATTTTAGAAGGATATTACTTGGAAAACTGCACTATTTACAAGTTAAAGAAATAATAAGATGCTTGGCTCAGGAAATATAATTTATAATGTAATTAAAGTCATTACTAGTTGTATGGCTATAGCATTTATTAATAGAATATAATTTTTAATAATCCTGGATTCAAGTTATTTATGAGCGATTGTATATGAATGGCAATTGTATATGCCATAATACATGCTCATCTCTGTGTTTCAACAAAATGAAATATACTTCAGTTATTTGAAGCAAGTATTATAAAAATATTATATAACTTTGCATCTCTATTAGCTGCTAATTATACATTAATTTCCTTATGATTATCTTAGTGGTCATTCTATATAAGTAATTCAAAACTATATTTATAAGACTATCAATGTCACTGGTTTTTGCAAGTACATGGATTCATTCTCTGATTTCGTTTCTGAAAATGAAGCCCCTAAACCTGTAGGTTAATTCCTCTAATTAAGTCTAATCCTTGCTTTAAATAAGAACATTTTTGGGGAGTAAGTGGACAACTAAACCACCTTGCTTGCTTTCTGATTTCTCTGAATTTTTGTTAGAATAAAAAAATTTCAAACTAAAACATTGTAAGGCATATATCCATTAAACATTACAGTTGTTTGGTAACATATGCTATTTCCCCTGAAATAATGTATACTCTCAGAAATCAATCACTGTGCCCTTCTACTAGCAGGTAACTCAGGAGTTGGTGCTTAATCAATCATTGTTTTTAATGTATATCTTCTTTACTGATATTGTTCTACCTCTTTGAATATTTTCTCCTACATCCATGCTGTATACTCGTTACTAAGTTCCTATTCAGTCTCCCCTATTAAGACTTCCTTTTCATCGTAAATTTTTGCAGTAATGAATTTGTAAGTTTATCATAAAATTATACAGATTTTTAGCTATAATGGGCTAATTTACATAACCTGTCCACCTAACAATGGACTAGGCTAGAGAGAGTAGTTAAAAATGAATGAGAGCTATTAAGTATTGTGGCAAAAGAGTAAAGGTTTTAGAGAATAGAACTATTGTGTTGAGTGAACACAATTACCCAGCTATTTTCTTGAGACCCATACAGATCCATAAATTGGGAACCTAAAGGGTGAGAGGTTGAGTGGTTGCTATAGGTAACTAAGAAACTTTAGCTTACTCAAGCTTGTCTTCTCTCTTGGACAGTTATCTCCCTATGTCTCTTTGCTTGCTTATTTTCTTGCTCTTTCAAGTCTGTGTTCACTCTTGAACATCTTGAACACCTTTCTCTCTTTTTTTCTCTCTTTCTGTCTCTTGCTATCTCTCTCTCTCTCTCTCTCTCTTTCTCTTCTGTTGAGGAACCGCTGGGGTCTCCAATGATATCAGGAAATGAGTTTCCTTCTACCTCTGAGGTCGGTAGGGAATAGATGAAAACTCATGAGTCAAGTGTGGTTCCAAAAGACTTTTACTAATTCAATAATAAAAGAAGGTATTCCACTACTATCCAAAATAATGAGGTTCCCCAGTCCTTCAGTTCTTGGTCAGAAATTAGACCATACGGTTGGGCACAAGTCTCTCACCAAAGTGGATACCAGTATCCAAAAGTAATTCTATATTCAGGGAGGGTCTTGTCAACAAAGATCAACAAATCAGCTTCTAGATATAGAAGTAGGATGGTACCACCCTAGGGTGATTTCACACTTGTTCCAGGTCTAAACAAATGATTATACCAGGGAATAGTCCCTTTTTCTGAGATTATCTCTTTTGTCAAAACACTGGAGGGAGAGACAAACCTGGTAAAAAAGAGATACATTTCAATGGATGTATGTTCATGGGGAGAAACACATTATAATTTTATGGGTTTCATGCACTCTAGATGGTACCCACAAGATCTGTGTATTTTCTCTTCTGAACCAAGGTGGTTCTGAGTGTCTTGTCTTCTATTTACTGAAAGAGTAATGCTCTCCTGCTTGAAGGCAAACTAGCATGGTTCTTTCTACAATCTAAAATGACAGTCTCAAAGTAGCCAGGGTGGTAGTCTCCTGGTAAATTCTAACTGTGTCATGCTGGGTCAGTGGGCATTAAGAGGAGCTGTGCCCAATCTAGATAACATTCAAATCATAGTGAGATTGTAGTAATATTTCAGAAGTTGCTGATTCAGAATCAAAATGACTTTTGTAACTGCCAAACCATCTTTTACACAGAGAGAGATCTCATTAGCAGAACCCTGGCTTAAGGACATGTAAATAGATTTTACTGTGAATGTATTAAACAGCAAAGCTCCCAAGCTGGCTAGGCCTCATCATCCAACACTCCCTCTCTCTTATCTTTTGTGGCTTGCAATACATATATTTAGTGGTTATTACCTATATCCCTTTACCTATGTTCAATGCTCAGTTCTAGTCTGGCATTACCATTTCTACCATTTATTTGCACACTGGTCCCTTCTGCATTTTATCTAATCTCTATCTCCCACACTTGTGATAGGTTACAACCTGAATTTATGTTTTTATACCCTTGGGATAGATAAGCAAATGTGGAATTGTTGGGTCATATGGGAGCTTTATTCTCAGTTTACTGAGTACTCTCTATATGATTTTCCATAGCAGTTTGACCAGACAACATTCCCATCAGCAGTGGATGAGGGTTCTTTCTTCACTACATCCCAGTCATCACAGTATTTTGATATGTGCCATCTTCACTGGTGATATCTCATTGCTGTATTTATTTGGATTTACAAAAAATAAGTGGTGATAAGCATTTTTCATGTGCTGTTAGTCATCCATTTGTCTTTCTCAGATAAGTGTCTGTCCATTTCCTTTACCCTTTTTCTGAGGAGTTATTTTAGGTGTGTTTGTTTGTTGTTTTTGTTCTTTGAGAATATAGATCCTGGATATCAAGTCTTTATCTGATGTGCTAATTGCAAGTATTTTCTCCCACTCAGATATAACCTTAGTTTTAGCTCATATATATATATATATATATATATATATATATATATATATATATATATGTGTGTGTGTGTGTGTGTGTGTGTATGTGTGTGTGTGTAGTTTCTATACAAAAACTTTTAAGTTTGATACAATCCTATTTGTTTAATTTTAATTCTATAGCCTTTGTCAATGTCATAACATTGAAGACTCTTTTGAGATCTACGTTCTATAGCAAGCTACTTACATTTTCCTCAAATCTGATCTCCAGGTCTTTGATCCACTTTGAGTTGACTTTTGTGTAAGGTGTGTGATATAGCTACAGCTTTAATTTCTTGCACATGATTATAAAATCACCCAGAATCATCTGTTGTAAAGGCCATCATTATTCCATTTCATTCTCTCGGATCCTTTGTCCAAAATTAGCTAACCATATATATGGTTATTCTTGGATATTTTATTCCGATCCTTTGGTGAGAGAATTTTTCTTTATTCCATCACCATGCTGTTTTATCACAGTGGTTTTATAATATATATTCAAGTTAGGAAGTGAAATGTCTCCCAGTTTCATCGAGGAACCCAGAAGAAGAATTAATATAGGATGATATCACTCATGTGTGGTATACAGAATAAAATGATGAGGAAATGCAATATTTTAAAGGAGGTATGCACTGATCAACCTTGACCTTGAAGTGTAGGAGAAGGAAAGAAAGAGTGGACGGGAGAGGGAGAAAAACAGATGAGAAAAAACAGGGGCCAGGACAGGGGGGTCAGGTACAAAGGTGGTTTTTTGGAATGGTAGAGCGAACATGCAAACCACAGAGTCAAAAACAGTGGAATCAAGAGACCCAAATTTTAACAACCAAATTTAGAAGTGTGCCTATCAAGAGGCAAGACTGCGGGGGAGAAAAAAGGGGGATATGGGAGATAACCTGAAAATATTGGTGGAGAGAAGTTGACACTGGTGCTGCAATATTGTAAGTCTAAAATTCAACTAAAAATAACCATGCAAGGAGCCTCACAAGCGGCTGGGGAAGCTGGAACTCAGCTTGTCCCGGGCCCAGCTGACTAGGGGCCCTGGGAGGACAGATGGGTTTTGGGAGTGGGCCCATCACCTCTGGGAGTCCCGGAAGCAGCCGGATGAGACTCGCCCACCACACTAGCCACCACCTTCGCTGTCCGGATGCTGGGAAACTGCCTCACGATCAGATTAACAGAGTAAAACCAGTTTGAGCCCAGGCCGCTGGTCCATTAAAATAATGGAAATAGTAATATCCTTTAATGCATTGCATTCCACGATGTGCAGGAAAGTTTGGTGGGAGGGAGAAATAAAGAGGAGAGAAATGACATACAGAACAAGCCAAGTAGTTGAGGTGTGGGAGGGGGAGGGAGGTGGGGACATTCGTGACGGGAGATGGGTTCGGGTGGAGGGATGGGTGTTGGAACACTGTAGAACCAAAACTCTATATGAGCATCTTTCAATTGTATGTCTAAAATGGTGTAATAAAATTTGGGGGGATAACAGTGCAAATCACAATGCATTAATAAAAAGTGTGGGTAAAACAAGAATGGCAATTCATAAGATGTTGGTCCTTCACCATAACCACAGAGGCAAAACTGTGGGGTGGTAGGGATGAGTCTCCAGTCAAGCAATGTCTTTTACAAGCCAAGAGGCTTTGTGTTATGAGAAACCCAACTTGCTGACATTGGTCTTACACATCTAGTGCCTAGAACTGTGGGGAAAAAAAAACCCAAGTTTCTGTTGTTAAACTTGTAGTATTTCTAGCCCATCACCCCCAATGGAGCCTTGGAAGAAGCCAGAGGAACCTCACACACCATATAGTAGCCATCTTCAAGGTCCTTGCTACACAGCTCATCAGAGCCACACCCAATAGCAAAATAAATTTCAAACCCACGTATGAGGGTCTTGGCAGCTAAAGGCACTGAGTTTCCATGGAGATGGAGCTGGGATCTCTTCCCCCACCTTTGTCCTGTCTGCAAGACTGGGTGGACTCACCCACTAACAGCTTCTAGGCTGTCAGCCATAATCCAGAGACACAGAAGCACACAGGGCAGGGCTGCTACTGGCTGTCTCCACATTGTGCTGTTACTTCACAGGCTGCGTGATATCTCAAGCTAGTGAAAACCAAACTAGTAGAAACTCAGAAAGTCAATGCAAGAGCAGAGATTGGCCAGGTTCGCCATCACAAACCACATAAAAAAAGTCATGTCTTTATCAATGCCGTTGACATGTCATGGTCAATGTAATTAGTGCTGGTTAATGGAGTAGGCATGGGGATAGGGGGTGGGTGAGAAATAAGGGTCTTAGGTGGTGGGAACACAGGGGGTGGGATTACTGTTGAATGGTGAATCTTTCTAGCAACTATATTGTGAGAAATTTTTGTACTTTGTAAATCACAGTGTTTTAATTTTTAAAAATGGAAAAAAAATCGTAGTATTTTGTTATCTTTTATACCAGTCTATATGTTTATCTGGTAGACTACGTTGACAAATGATTAATAAAAATGAAAGATCTGAAAGGCTTCAGAAAACCAAAGTAGGATTTCTCATTAAAATTATATAACATCATTTAATTTGGCTTGTCTACACCTAGGGCTCTGCCCTGTGGGCCCTGGATGGTTGATGATCTGGCGTAGAAAATGACTGGGTCCCCTGGGATGAACCCAGAGCCACAGCACACCCTGGCAAGCTACCTGTGGTGTATTCAATAGGCGAAAACAGTGACAATAATGGACTTCATTCCCAATGTTACTGGTGCACACTCGAGCAAATCGATGAACAATGGGAAGACAAGTGATACAAGTGATACAGAATCGTATGACATTTTAATATAACAGCAAATGTTAATTTTAAAATGTTAAATAATATTTATAATAGCACTAAAACACAAGACAAGCTAGAAATAGAGTCTAATAAAGAATTAGATTTGGGCCAGAGTGATAGCACAGTGGGGAGGGCATTTGCCTTGCAAGAGGCCAACCGGGTTCAATCCCTGGCATCCCATATGGTCCCCTGAGCACCGCCAGGAGTAATTCCTGAGTGAAAGAGCCAGGAGTAACCCTTGAGCATTGCGGGTGTGACCCCCAGAAAAAAAGAATTAGATTTATCAACAAGAAAAATATAAAATATTAAAGAATTCTAAATCCATAGCCAATATAGTATGATTAGTTGTTAAAAGTATTAATAACATAAATATAAAAGTGTTTTCAAAATGTATTTAGAGATTAAATTTTATATCAAAATATATGCCATAATTTGGGCATATTTTAAGACTGATATACAATTATATATTTCATAATATTTTGGCCTTCAAGGATCATGTGACCTCCACCCTTGACACTCCAGCAGGTCAGTCACTGATCAGAGCTAGGGCTCAAGGATTTGGTGCTACCTCATCCCCCAGGTTGTGGGGATTACTCAGGTCACTATAGAAGTGCTGGGGTACTTACAGAGTCACCAAGTGGCACTCAGGGAATCAGGTGGCACCAAGGATAAAATCAGGGTCAACCACATGGAGGTACCATCTTAACCACTAACCTATTTCTTCAGCCCCTGAAAGTCTAAACCTAGATGTTTACTTCATAGCATCCACGAAAATATGTCCTTCAAGTTCCTAGAAATTAATACAGGATAAAAATGTGACATTATTGGAATGTAAGACTAATTTGAGAAGACACCATGAAAGAAACTATGAAACTAAAGTGCATAAATTTACAACACTGGATAACAAAAACTTAAGAAAAAAAAAAGCATTTGATCTCAAAATATACTGCTCAGAAAGTAAAAAAAAAATAAGCCAGGATAGGAATTGATATTTGGTAATACTTACACCTAAAAAACCCGTTTTCTTCTGATCTAAATGGTGATAAATTATATAGAGCCTACACATTTAACACTTTGTGCATTCTATTTACTATATTCTTTGTAAATTGCTGACCAAATTCTTTGTAGAATAGTGAAACCTTCAGGGATTCATTAATTTGTCAAACAGATACTGAATACATACACTACACAGCAATGTTTAGTTCAACTCTGTATTTAGGTATGAAAGAACAATGCTTACCTTCTTGGTTACTTGTCATATTCTGTAACTCATCATTGTAACATTATCATAGATAAGAAAAAGTTACTATAGAGTGGAACATACAGTTCTCTCTTACCTACAGTTCTGCTTCCATGATTTCAGCTGCCCAAAAAAGCAACAGTAAAACCAGGCTCCAAAATTATTATGTATAAAAAGATATTTTGACATTCACTTACTTTTGTGTTGCAGTATATTGTTATAATTGTTTCTTTTTTATTAATAGTTGCAATGTTAAATGTCTACACTAACTTATAAGTTAAGCTTTGATCATAGCATCTATATGAATATTAAAATGTAGAAGAATTTCATATTCTCAACTTTTTATATCTAGTTGAGATTTTGGCATGTATGCCCAAGGTAAAGGAAGCGGAGTATAATGACTGAATATTCAAGTAAAATATAACCCAAAATCACTAACCTTGGCATATCGTCCAACTGTTCCTCCAGAAACTTGTTCACCTTCTTTCTCCATACCAGGATTCTGTTTTGTATAGTCACTATCAGGTGTTGGGGCGGAAAAAACTACATCTTGATTATGTAAAGAAAATTTTATTGCAAACAGTTTCACTCATCAAATGTGTGTAGTATCTATGTTTGTCATTTGTCTTCAAGAGTTCTGGGGTTTTCAACACTTAAAAATTGCTATTGGAGAAAAACGGCTGAAGGGGTCTTTTAAAAGCAGTGTTTTACATGCAGCTGGTACATATTTGCTCTCTGGTATTTCGTCATCCCTCAAGTCCACTAGGGATAATACACAAGCACTGAGCAGAGGCCAGTCCCTAAACACTGCTCTGCTTAGCCCCTTAACAAATGGATTAGGAAAACTATTGCTACTGGAGACAACAGGAAAAAAAATATTGTGATGTCTCAGTTACATCAGTGAGCTTCCTCATCATTTAGGTTCCGAGTGAATTAGTTATGGACTACAGAATAGAGGAGGGGAAGATGAAGACCGAGTTTTTCCACACGGCTGATGCAGCTGAACAATCTTATGGAGGCTCTTAGTGTTCTCAGTGCAACTCTTTTGCTCTCTTTTGTCAGAGAGGAACGCTTCATTATCCCCCATACGGTTATGGTAATACTCTTGCACTCTCTCTTGTGGTTTTCCAATGTCTTCTGCACATCTTTGCAAATTGTCCCTTTATTAAATTCTCCTCAAATTAGTCTAAACTGTATGAGCCATATATTTCCCAAGGGGACTTGATGATGACTTATTAAGCACTTATACTATGCCAGACACTTGTTAAAGGCTTCATATTCATTACATAATTTAAACCTGACAAAATGACTCTGTGAGGTAAATATTATTATTTTCTTTCTCTTTGCAAATGAGGCAGTCAATGCTCAATTTTAAAGGCTTGACAAAGTTTATCAAGCTAATAAGTCTCACAGACCTGGGACGTGAATTCAGTGCAATTGATTAAAGGTATCCAGGCAAATAAACTTAACCATCATACATTTTCTTCATCTTTTAATAACTTTTCTGAGAATTCATTGTTTATTTAGTGTTTAATTTAAAAAATATTTATTTGTGGTTTATATTGTCATTCAATACTAGTGGATCTGAAATTACTGTTATTTTAGGTAGATAATTGAACTCATTGTAAATTACATTACTTTCCGGAATTCTCAAGATAAAATCTAAGACCATCTAAGTTCTTTCATATTTGTTATTATTTTGCCTCTGGGTCTACATATGTTAGATAATCAGCTTTATTAAATACATATACTCATCCATTTTGAATGATATCTACAATTACTTACTATGAAATGATTGTATATATTTAGTATTATATACAAGAGAGTGTGTATGTACATTCATATATGTATGCATGCTAATACCAACAGATTATCAAGAGTCAAAAATATGAACATATGGTGTATGTCACATAGATGGAAGAGAGGTATGGGGTTAGAAAGTAAATTATGGTGTGAAATAAATTAACTTTCCATATGAGTTGGGAGTTATTGCTTTTATTCCAGTCCTAGAAATTTAGAAGTTAATTGACTCAAACAAATTTCAGATGTTCAAATTCAGTGTCACTCCAACCTCTCTCCCCCCCCTCCCACATCCCAACCAGGCTGTTGGTACTGAGACACAAGATTTCAGTCCAGTTGCCAACTTGTCTCTCTTTAACCTTTGGCTTCCTGCAGTTCACTCAGTATGTAGCCAAGAATCTGGCCAGGGGAGCTGTTGCTGAAACACAGATCCTACTTTCCCTGTTTAATTGGCCTTTTGAGAAAAGAAACTGGTGGCAAGCCTCAATCGGATCGTGGCTACTTCTTTCAGCCCTAAGGCAGGGTGTATTATGAATTTCAACAAGTAAAAGCTGTTCCACTTTGCATTTGGGAAACATTCTTTTTACAGTTTCCTGTCATGGCAATGTAGTCCTCAATGTCTCCCTCTAACTCAGAGAATGTGTAGTTTAGGAAAGTATGAGAAAAGAGAAAAGAATACAAATTTAATCATACTTCTTTGTGTTTTCAAAATCTGAATTTCTCTTTGAAGACCTCATCACACAGTGTGTGCATGTGTGTTTGTTTAAATTCTGTTTGATCACGTTCTCCTATTATATCTGTTTTCCTGGATTTTGAGAAAAGTAAGAGGTGAGAGAACATCTTATTTGAGCTGTATTTACAGGAATGACATCATCCTATGCAGCAGTGAAACACCAGCCTTTTGTCAAGTGGTCCTCCCATGATCAAATAGGAAAGATTATTTTCTGCCTTATTTTAAGCCTGGAATGCATCAATTTCATCACTATAGCTAACTGTGGTGTAGTGTGCTGTCTCTTACATATGCCAGAAACAAGCGAATATCTGTTGTGAATTCTATAAAGGCCATAAAATTCTGTTCTTGTTCCTAATAAGGATATTTCTTCCCAGAACTCACTAGACATCCCTTATTTATTTATGTATATTTCAATTAAATGTATATATTTCCAGAGGAACTTTCCAGTTGGTCTGTGAAACATTAATTCCTGTCTGCAAACACAGTGGTAGTTTGGCGTTGCTGTCTGGTGCAGGCGGCTGTTGCTGTCTGGGAAAACAGACTAAATATAACTGGACACAGAACTGAACATAGGCAGTTGAAAAATCTGGGTCACTGGGTCCCAGTATGTTTAGAATAAACACTGGTTTTCCATAGACAGAATTGAGATGTTAGAAACCTAAAATCTCTTCATGGTTGCTTTGTTCCAGTTCCCAGAAGAAATAATGAATGTAACAAAAAATATTCATTGACTGAATTTTATTTGTATACATTCCTCCCCAAATATTGATATCTGTGCCACTTACCTTTTAATAAATGCTCACTACAAACTAAACTGGGCCTAGAGAGCTAGTGCATAGGTTAAGTCTCTTTCTCTATACACAGTCAACTCAGGTTCAATCCTTGGCACCACATATGATCCCTGAGAACCTTCAGGATTTAGCCCTAAAATAGGTCCCTGAGCACTGTTGGGTATGAACATGTGGTTTTGATGCTACCAGTCTATACGCATCAACTATATGGTATAAAGGTTTTTTTAAGCCCATCAAATGGTATCAGGAACAATTTGATGAAGGCAATCATAACACTAGGATAAAGTAATCCAGATCTTTGTTATTTTTTGCTTTATTTGGGCCACATCCAACTGGGTTTGTGACTTATACTTGGTGATGCTCACAAGAATGTAAGTGCTGCTGGGATGGAACCTGGGTTGCATCTATGTGAGGTCAGTGCCTCACCCATTATACTATCACTCTGACTTTACGATGACTATAGAGACTTCTCTACAGATCTTTTCTGTGGAGAAGTCTCTATAGTTATCTTAAAGAATTGATAGGATCTTGTGGTCAGAGAGATAGTGCAGTGGATAAGGTACTTGCCTTATGTGTGACCCACCCAGGTTTGATTCCAGATGATTTCTGAGTCTGCAGGAAAAGATCCCTGAGTGTAGTCAGGAGTAAGTCTTGATCTTAATCAGTGTGGCCCTCAGAACACCACCACAAAAATAATGTTGATAAAATTTTGATAATTAAAAGGGAGGGATAATCAGCAAGCATAAAAATGGAACATAAGACTGCACTAACATAGAAAGATACTCAAATGACTAGGGTGAAGGCTTTTTTGGAAAGGTGGGAGATAAGAATATAATGTTTGTTGATTAGGTTTGTATATTTACTTGGTATCTGCTCTTGCTATGGCATTTGACTAACTGCCCTCAGACATCAGTACCCAGTTAAGCCTTTTAATAGTTTTGGTGTGTGGGTTTGGCTAAAAAACTGTAATTTATATGTTCTTTATTAATGCGAGCAACAGATGTCATCTGGTGTGATGGCCCTGATAGTCTGGGCCTGGGATCACACTAACTGGTGTTGAGCCTAGAACACATTTTCCAGCCAATATTGTCAATATACTTGGCCAACTGTGCATTCAGAGTGACAGAAGCCTGGAGAAGACGTCCGAAGATAACACTTCTGTCCTTCAGTGTTTCAGGGACTCTGAGAAATTTTGCAGTTATAATAATTCTTTTCGTATGACTAGCAGCAAAATCAAGTAAATGCCTTTAATTTCTTCTTGAGGTTATTGTTACAACACCTATCGGCTTACTTGCTAATTCTTACCAACTGGACATTTGACTTTTCTCCCAACATTTTATGAGAATGTACAAAGCTCCATAGCTTTCTTTTTCCCCCTTTTTGGATCACACCTGGCAATACTCAGGGGTTACTCCTGGCTCTGCACTCAGTAATTACTCCTGGCGGTGCTTGGGGACCATATGGAATGCCGGGGATCTAATTGAGGTCGGCCACATGCAAGGCAAATGCTCTACCCGCTGTACTATTGCTCCGGCCCCCAGCTTTTATCTTTCAATAGCAGAGATTTTCTGGCAACAGATGTGTTAATGAGTAAGTTGGAGAAATAAACAATGCAAGCCATATATGCTTTAATGGCAATTATATGATCTGAGTTTTCTGTTATTTTCCATTACCTTAGTGAATTATGTAACCAGTGTTTTGTAGGCAATAAAATAATAATAATGGAAATAACTTCTAAAGGATGTGTCAAACCTAGGCCTGTCTTTCTGTTTGTAAAAATGCAACTGTACATACATAGGTCCTTTGATAAAATGTTGAAGAATTTGTGAAAGCTCCTTGATGTCTCCCTTCCCTTCACTTGAAAAGTCCTCTTATTTCTGCCACAGCTATTAATAGTGTGCTAAGATATATGTTGGTATCCCCATCCCGTTAAGTAAGGAACATAGATGATGGGCATTTTGTAAAAAAAAAATGGATCACTTTAATATATAGAAGTGCACAGCTCTTTAGCTTCTCCAACTCTTCCTCAGCCACACTCCAGTCTTTCTTGTTTGGTACTTTAAATTATGTTGTTACCTTTAGTCAAGATTATTGACTATCTTAGATACTTCATTTTTTCTATTGATATTCTCTTCACTAAAATTCTATACTCTAAATTCTGTATTGATAAGTATAAAATACAACTAGAATTATGACAACTCAGTGATATTTATTGGGTTCTGGTTTCATACAAGTAATTATGCTAGGTATTCTATGGCACCTCTTTGCTTATATTTTTTTTCATTACCATTATGATACAGCTATTAAATCTATTATTTTAACTAATTCATTGATAGGGTAACTGAAGCATAAGGAGAAAAAATCAGAGGCTGTAAAACAAGCAGTTCAAAAATTGTGTGTCAAATTTAAGAAGTCTGCTTCTAGAGACTTTGTTCACAGTTGCTGTCCTCCTACAAAGTGGATTCAGAAGAGTAAAAGTCTGAATACTAAGACCCTAATCTTATCTGAATGTTCTTCCTCCTACATCACTATCACTATCTTCCCATTAATCATCTATTTGCTAGAGCAGGCACCAGTAATATCTCCATATGTCCTGTCTCATGCTAGTAGAACCCAAAGGAATCCGCTTGCTCCAGGAACATAAAGAGTCTCAAACCATTATATCAGGTCACGGGAATGACCCAATATAAATATTACTGGTATTTGGCATATCAAACACTACACGAGCAGCTAGCCAGGCTTGCCGTGCGGGTGGCATACTGTTGTAATCACCTCTTAATAAAGCATTTATTGATGAACCGCATGGCTGCTAGCGGCCCCGCTAGCCGGGTTGTGGTAGTCTTGTCTGTTGGGTGGAGTTGTGACGAAGGGAAGTCCAGATGTGGAAAATGGCGGGCCCCATGGAGTAGGGGAGGGGTGGTCTGGCTTGTTGTGAGGCTCTGCTGGGGTGGCAGGCCAGGGCTAGAACCCGCCATGCCTCCCGGGCACCTCATGAGAAGCTGGGCACAGGGAGAGCAAGTAGCAGCTCTGCCCCCATGTCTGAGAGTCTCTGGTTCTGCATACCTGGGCTGGATTAAAAAAAACAACAACTTTTTTTTTTCCTCCTACATGCAGGTGAATAAAGAGAAAATACACCCAATAGTACATCCTGGGTAAAACTCCTGTTTTAGACTATATGGTGAGCCCAAACTAACTGTATGAAGTTTTACATCAAAGAAGCCATTGCTCTCTGTAGAAGATAATCTGATAATCCTCATCTCTCTTAAAACATCCAACTATAAATAGTTGATCAGTTTTACTGACAGATGTTTCATATTTAATTTGAACTCAAAATTTTTATTCACTCTTTTTTTATTAGACATATTTTCTATTTTGACTGTTTTCCTTATCACTTTCTTGTTGTAAAGATAAAGGCTAATAATCTCCCATACCCAGAGAGCAAATATATGAATTTAATCCTGGCACCTAAAATACCCATCTAGGTCTTAGTTTCAAGTCATTGACTGCTCACAAGAAATGAAGATATAATTAGCAACTGCATGTATTTATCATTTTCAATAGAGTTCTCCATGTGAGTTCCTAGCCAACATTTATATTTGAATTTTAAGATAGTTAAAATTAAAACTGATACATTTTATTTCCTCTATCCTAAGACAAAATGTTTTGAAACATTTATCATATTGCTGTATGGATAAACAGACAGGGTTATATAATGATTGAAAGCACAAACTTCCCTTGCTTGTGGCCAATATTGATTTGAACCCCAGAACCACACACAGTCTCCTGAGTACAGAGCCAGGGAGTAAATTCTGCCCAAAAATAAATTAATTTTAAAAAGCACAACCTTTGAAATAGAGCATATCTGAATTTACAGACAAGCTTTGCTCTATAGAACGGTTTGTTCTTAGCAGGCTCTCTATTTAATGTAATTATATTACATTAAATAAAGTTTTCTTATCTAATAAAATTGAAATAATACAGGTAGTAGCTTTACAGAATTATAAAGTTAAATGAGATAAGGCACATAAAATTTGTAATAGTCCATTATAATGCATAGTAAGTGTTATCATTTGGAATTCTGTTTAAAAGAGTAAAACTATCAAACAATTTGGTCCATAAAAGCTTATATTGTCTTTTGACCTTTGCAGTTTGAACCTGTTTTATATAATGAACAATAGCTGCATGTCTAATTGTCAGTTTGGAGAACTAGAGTGAAGAGGGGTCTACCAAGTCTCTGGTATTGTCTGCAGATTTCAGTAGTCAAACAATGAGAATACCAAACCGCTTCTACCTGCAGTATCACCTTGGGGTAATTTTGTCAACTTCATAAATTTAGAATATAATTTTCACTAGTTTATTTTGGGGGACAAAAGATATTCATCAGTTTTTCCTCAATAAATGATATATGCCATGTAAACTATCAAGGCATAGAGATAAACCGCTTTCTTTCAAAAAATGCAAATTTGATGATTATGTCATTTACTTTGTTGGCATTTTCCAGTGACTCTCCATTTTTTGGTTTCCAGAACTCACTTATGATATCTTTCATGAATGTTTCCATTCTCGTATCTTTTCTATTTCCTTTTAATAGGCTTAGAATCACATTCCAAGCCTTTTAAACCTTTTTTAATAGGCTTGGAATCAGATTACAAGCCTATTAAACTTATGATCACTGTATCACTGTCTGTATCACTGTCTTTCCGTTCATCATCGGGCACCAGTAATATCTCCATATGTCCTGTCTAATGCTAGTAGTGCCCAAGTTCATCTTCCTGCCTGTTCCAGGAACATAAAGAGCCTCAAACCCTTACATCAGGTCATGGGAATGAGGTCTATAATTGTTACTGGTATTTGGCATATCATATACAACACGGAAGGCTTGCCAGGCTCTGCCATGCGGGTGGCATACTCTTGTAGTCACTTCTAAATCCAGCATTTATTGATGAACTGCACCGCCGCAAGTGGCTGTGCGACCCGGGCTGTGATAGGCTCTTCTGCTGGGTGAAGAGCCTTCTTCTTCTGACGAGAGGGAAGTCCAGATGTGGAAAAATGGAGGCCTCATGGAGTGGGGGGTCATCTGGCTTGTAGCGAGGCTCTGCTGGGGTGGTGGGCCATGGGTGGGGGCGACAGCCCAATGGGTAGGGCGTTTGCCTTGCATGTGGCCAGCCCATGCCGGCCTGGGTTTGATCCCGGCATCCCATATGGTCCCCCAAGCACCGCCAAGAGTAATTCCTGAGTGCAGAGCTAGGAGAAACCCCTGAGCATTGCAGGGTGTGACCCAAAAAGCAAAAAAAAAAAAAAGCAAAAGACTTATGATACTTTGTGAAATTTATTCCCCTTATAGTAGAGTCTGGGACTTTTTTTTAACATTTTATTATACCACCGTGAGATATACAATTAATTACAACGTTGTTCACGCTTGGGGGTTTCGGGTCACAAAGTTGCTCCTCTTCCTAAGAACAGTCTTGTGTACTCTAGAGCATGTACTTCCACTAATCTCTTAGTTCTGTATAATGTTAATTTCTTCTGAACATGTACTTCTAAGACCTTTTATTATGGTTATATCTCCTTATACCTTCTTACGTCAGTTCTGCTATCATTGACACTTTTTCTTTATAGTGTCAATGATACTATAGTTTTGCTATAGTTTATTATATTTTTCTAAAGCAACTATAAGTTTTATGTGCACAGTTATATTCAATATTATATTTTATAATTCAAAAAAATATAAGCTTCTTGTGTCATATTTGATTTGCCAAAAACCAGTAATAATTATAAACCTCATTCCTGAAGGAATGGTCTGAAGCTCTTCATGTTCCTGGGGCAAGCACATGCCCTTGGGCTACACTAGCAAAAGACAGAACTTATGGAGATGTTAGGGGTACCCACTCGAGCAAATTGATGAACAACGGGAGGACAAGTGATACAAGTGGTTTGCCACTAAACTAGTAGGAATAATGAAATTTATACCATGGGAGAAATCTGTGTGAAGAAGCGCTTGCTATCTGTCTGTACCCATCACAAGTTCCTCATTCTTAACTAGGGTAGGTGTATTCAGCAAGACTTAATTTCCTATTATACACTGCATTCTTTTTTTTTTTTGCTTTTGGCACACCGGCGATGCTCAGAGTTACCCTGACTCTGCACTCAGAATTACCCTGCAGTGCTCGGACCATATGGGATGCCGGGATCAAACCCAGGCCCGCCGGGCCCGCGCAAGGCAAACGCCCTACCCACTGCACGCTCCGGCCCCTACATGCATTCTTGTAGGATAAGATATAAAGAGATATTTAGAAATTTGTATAGGCAGATTTTTTTTTCTTTTTCTACAAGTTATGAGTCTCCAAATCTGGGCTCATTAAATTTACAGTCACTGTTTTTATCTTTATTAGACATTGAAACTGTCTTTGTAAATTTTTCCCAAATAATTAGTGATCTGTCAATTTCTTTTTCAACTTTAATTTAGCTTATCTTTTCAGATATTTTGTACTGAAAAACTTCAATATGTTGAAAAACAATGTTGAGCTACAAAGCTATTTTGATCACTCAAAATACTGAAACACTAAAATTCTCCTATAAAGAAGCATTTCTAGATTTGCTGTTGTTACCAATAAATGATTTCATAAATTTTTTATCACTTTCTATGTTTACTAAATACATAAATGACCTTGTTTGGGTCTTCTGCTTGTGTTTCTAGGTAGGTTCTGAAATTAGATCACTGTTCTATTTTCAGATGCTCTTTGGTCTTGCTATATTACTGTATCACTGTATCACTGTCTCCCCATTGTTCATCGATTTGCTCGAGTGGGCACTAGTAACATCTCCATTAGTCCTGTCACAAGCAAGTGCAACCCCAGGGCATCTACTTGCTACAGAGACAGGAGGAGCCCGAAACCATTCTTCAGGTTATGGAACTGAGGTCCATAATAGTTACTAGTCTTTGGCATAAAAAAGTAAATAAAACATGGTAGATTGCCAGGCTTTACCTTGTAGCTATATTACTAATACCTAGTAAATAGATTCATATGTCTCCCATTAATGAAATAGTCTAAGAGAATGGTGTTCTCAGATTTAAAAAAAGATAAAAACTTCTTTCGTTGTGGAGAGAGGATGAATTCAGCTATTTTTAACATTATTCTTAAACTAGATTTTATTGTTGTCTCAATAATGATGAAAAACCAGTAGCATAGGCTTTTACATCAGATGGGTGTATAATATTCTGTAAGTAGGAATTCATTCTTTTTTGTTCAAATCTCAGTTTCTCTACATATAAGGTAGAGATGTTAATAATAGTAGCCATTTATGAAGGTAAAATGTTCCTCAAAGTTATATATTTCTATTCCAATGTGCAGAAAAAGTAAATATATTTTATAGATATTTACTACATTTTATAACCAATTAAAAGTCATCTTTAAGTACTATTATAGAATTATACATTATCTTGATGTTCTTAGTCTAAAAATGGATATTAAAACTAATAATTAATTTTGGGTACTGAAATTATCAGTAATATTCAAGCTGATAGGGCAGCCAAAACCTAAAAAAGAACTGGTATGTGAATATCAATTGACTCTTTAAAATCAGCAAAGACATGTTTTCTACTGTGACACTTACAATCTAACACTGAATAATGTGTTGAAAAGTGTCTTTTTATTATGAAGGTCCAAACTCCCCACCCCTATGGCATGCATTGCCTTTATGTGATGACTGAGAAGATTATAACATTTAGACATTTTTATTTTAACATCAAAGAACCGATGGTTATCCTAAAGTAAATTGTATTATGTACTTCTGTGTGTGTTTGTGTGTGTGTGTGTCCTTGAATACCAGTAATGTACTATTGATTTTAACCAGGAGTTTCAAAACAATTTCTGAAGGATAAACTTGGGTTATCAAGATTGCACATTAAAAAGTTCCCTAGACTTTTAAATAAGAAAATGACTCTAGCCAGGCATTGAAAGGAGAGGTTAGGGAGGATGTGAGGACATCTTCAAAACTCTGAATTGTTAATAGCTTTTTATGTAGTTTCTTCCTAATAAGGCAAATAAGAATGAGACTTTGGTGGGGCAGCCCTAGGCGCCTGCACGCCGCCAGCCGCGACCCTGGCATCCCAATGGCCCCGACCACGCCAGAGTAATCCAGGCAACCAGGAACCCCTGAGCACCGGGACCAAAAAAAAAAAAGAATGAGACTTCTAATTAGACAGGTAGAAGTGTGGAAGGTCATGGCTACAGAGACCCTTAAATCTCAGTTGATCTAATACAGAGAAGAAACCTAAGGCCTAGGAAGATGGGTCACTGGCTTAAGTTCAAGCAACAAAGAATAGTCAGATCAAAAAACCCAGTTCCTCAGACTTAAGATTTGACAGTATAAATTTAAATTCTTACAGTGCTTTTCTAAAATATTTAAAGTACAGTTCCACTAGAATATAAAAATCAAAGACCTTAAATTAGTAAGTTTTCTAAGACCAAATTTAGACTCTAGGTATTGGTATGGAATAAATCTGTGCTGCATACTTCTTTGGAGTAAATTGGTATATGGGCCCACACAATGGATACCCAGGGGTTCTTTGTGGTGTTTGAATGTCTGTGTAGTCCCTAAGATTAAACTGTGGGGATGTGTATGCAAAGCATGTCCTCTGCACTTTGAACAAGGGGAAGGTTGCAGTCTTGATATATATATATATATATATATATATATATATATATATATCTTGATATATATGTGTGTGTATGTGTGTATATGTGTGTATATGATATATTGTATATATATGTATGTGTGTATATATAAATATAGATATAAATCACTTGATCACTTGAATCCCGTTAATCATCGATTTGCTCGAGCGGGCGCCAGTAACATTTCCATTGGACCCTATCACTTGCCAATGTAGCCCAATGGCATCTGGTTGATTCGGGAATATGAAGAGCCTCAAACCGTTCCTTCAGGGTCTTGACAAGGAAGTCTGACCATCCTGTAGGTGGGAGGCCACGTGATCTTTTGACATCCCATGGGATCCAGTCGGTAATGGCTCTAGTCCAGCGGTTGTCTCCAAATCGCATTACATGTCCAGCCCATCTGATTTTCGATGCCTTGGCAAACAAGACAGCATCCCTGATCTGAATAGCGACGGAGGTCAGAACTCCGGATTCCTTCTTTCACTTGAGTGAGGCGTGATATTCCAAGCATAGCTCTTTCGATTCCTCTCTGGGAGATAGATATAAATATATATAAAATATATTTATATATAAATATATAAAAATATATTTATGTCTATAAATATTTAAATATATAAAACATATATATTTATATATACACATAAATATATATTTATATATAATAATGTATTTATAAATATATACATAAATATATATATTTATATGTAAAATATATATGTATATATATATATATTTATATATAAATATATATAAATGTACATAAATTTTATATATTTATATATAAAATATAATTATATATAGATGTATATATAAATTATATTTATATATAGATGTATATAAATATATATTTATATATAAATATATTTATATAAATAAGTATATAGATATATATTTTACATTTATATAAAATATATATAAATATATATTTATATATAAATATATATTTATATATAAATATATAAAAATGTATATACACACATATATATCATCTATATCTATATCTATATCTATATCTATATATACCCCAACCCCCGGAACCTCACAACAAGCCAGACCACCCCCCTCACTCCACGGGCGCCACCATTTTCCACATTTGGTCTTCCCTCTCGTCAGAACTCCACCCAGCAGACCAGCCCATCACAGCCCGGATCATCGACACCCACCCTGCAGAAACTTTTTTCCTCAATCTGGCCCAGGTATGCTGGTCCAGAGACTCTCAGACATGGGGCAGAGCTGTTCCTTGCTCTCCCTGTGCACAGCCATTCATGAGGCAGTAGGGAGGCATGGCGGGTTCTAGCCCTGGCCCACCACCTCGGCAGAACATCACAACAAGTCAGACCACCACCCCCCTCACTCCACGGGCGCCGCCATTTTCCACTTTTGGACTTACCTCTCGTCAGAACTCCACCCAGCAGACCAACCCATCACAGCCCGGCTTGCACGGCCCACGCGGTTCATCAATAATTGCTTTATTTGGAGGTGTTTATAAGAGTTTGCCTCCCTGCTCGGCAAGCCTGGTAAGCTTCTCATGTTGTATTTGATATGCAAAATTCCAGTAACAATTATATTAGGTCATTCCCATGACCTACTATAATGGTTTGAGGCTCTTTATGTTCCTGTAGCAAGCCGATGCCCCTGGCTCTACTGGCATGAGACAGGACATATGGAGATATTACTGGTGCCCACTCTAGCAAATAGATGATCAATGGGAAGACCGTGATCGTGATCGTGATCGAGATATACACACATATACAGACATACATATACCTCATATATACACACATACACACACACACACACACACACACACACACACACACACTATATATATATATATATATATATATATATATATTTAAACTTAAACTTTTGGGGTCATACCCAACAATGCTCAGAGGTTACTCCTGGCTTTTCACTCAGGAATTACTGCTGGCGGTGCTCAGGGGACTATATGGGATGCCCGAGTTATAACCGGCCGCATGCAAGGCAAAAAGCCCATCCCGTGGTGCTATTAATCCAGCCCCAATATTTTTTTTTAAATCCTAGACAACTTTCTAATTTCTCTTTGCTGCCTTGGCTTATAACTTGAAAACATTTATTTCATTAGAAAGACTAATAAATTTAATGTATGTGTTTGCAAGATGGCTTGGCATAAAATAATCCCTCATTTCTATGCTGCATCTAATTCTTTGCTGTGTCTCTAAATTACAAATTGCAGTTTGAACCACCAGTAACACATTTAACAAAATCAAAAGGCAACGAAGAGTAAAATAAATATAGACCTGGACGGAGCAATAGCCCAGTGGGTAGGGCATTTGCCTTGCATGCGGTCGTCCTGTACCAGCCCGGGTTCAATCCCCGGCATCCCATATGTTCCCCGAGCACCACCAGGAGTAATTCCTGACCTAAAGCCAGGTGTAACACCTGAGCATCACCGCGTGTGACCAAAAAGCAAATAAACAAACAAACAAACAAACAATCAAATAAAAAAACAAGTAAGTAAATAAGTAAATAAATAAATAAAATATAGACCAAAATATTTATATTTACTGAAATATTTGTATTTCAGGCAAATACACACTGAGGGAGGAAACAAAGATGAATATTGAGCTCTCTTTTTTTCTATCACACAGTTATGACCATTATTTCTTCTTCATTCCTCTGCTATAAATATAATATTTTCTTTATGTTTTTTATATAAATTTTGGAGTTACACCAGTCAATGCTTAGGCAAATGTCTGTGTTTGCGCTTAGCTAATCTTATGTGTTACTAATCTTATGTGTTTCTGTGAATTGGAATTCGTGTCAGCTGCATGAAAGGCAAGAACCTTAACCCCCTGTAGTATCTCTGGGACTCTAAAGTTTTATTTTCTCTAAATCATCTGATAGGGTGTCTATTGAAATTACAGTCCTTAATATCTGATTGTTCTGCAGGGAGCATAGGTTAATTGAATTGCATCGATTCCAGCACTCCTAGAGGCACACCCTATCACACCAGGGAACACCCAACCCTCTGTGTTTAACTTTAACCTCTCCTTGTGTCCATTTTCCTGGAGCTATTATTCACGTGATCTCCTCATTAGATATGGCAACTTACAAAGTCAAGTCTTCTGATAGCCTCAAGTTTTGTATTGTAAGTGAAATATTGCTTTTGCTCTTTCCTTTAAGCCCTTTGCGTATTCTTATGTTAGAGCAATGTCCTTTTGTATAGACACAGAAGACAGTGAAGGCTATGCATTTGTAATGTAGTGGTTAATTAATTATGAAATATTTACTCCTGGGCATCTGTCAGATTCCCTGACTTAAACATCAGTTGCCCTTAGATTGATCTTAGTTCCTTGCACCAAGAAACTGCTCTACTAGTACAGATGCTGAACTAGTAGAGCACCCACAAAGAAGGCCCAGTAGAGCACTCACAAAGAAGCCTCTACGAACCACTTCTGAGCGAGTAGAGCACAAAGAAGGTCCAGTAGAGTTCCTACAAAGAAGCCTCTATGAATCACTTGGGGAAATACTTAAACTTGTGGAAAGTAGGGTGTGAGTTCTGTGCCAGTCAATCAGGTAGAGGGGGAGAAAGCAGAGTGTGAACTCTGTGTCTGCTAATCAAGTAGGGGTATTAAAACAGGGTGTGTGAAACTGAGGAATGAATTCCATGAGCTATATTGAAAATGTGGACCTGACTCAATCACCTGCTAATCCTTTAAAGGAGCTCACCAACACACTCATTAGCAAGTTCCTTTTGCTTCCATCTTTTTTTGTGTGTAACAAAATCAACTGACCAAACGACCATGAAGAGGGAATCTCCAGGCTCCTGTATTTTAGTTGCTATTCCTCTTCAGCTTTGACTGTTTCTGTGTGATTATCTCAATTGGTTTTAACTGAGGCAGAAACTGAAGTACTCTACCAATGAACTGTTTAAAAACGAGACTCAGTTTTGTATTAAAATTGCTTGCAGTACAATTAAAAATAACATATATAAAACCAGGGTGTGTGCTTAATGTATTCAGCTACAATATATAACATGGATGGATGGAAGGATTTTATGTTAAGTGAAATATGTCAGAGGGAAAAGAATAAATACAAACTTATCTCAATTGTCTGTGGAATAGAGAGAAACTAAACAAGGTAATAAACACTATCAAATAATGACAAACTTGTTCATGGACTAGGAGACACTGTGTAGATTAGTTTTGTACATTACTGCTATAAACATTACCTTTATTGAAACAACTTAAATGAAATTAAAATTAGGAAACAAAAAATCTATAAAATAAAATGTCAAATATCTCCAAGAGTTTTTTTATGGTTTTATTGGGGAATATCCTGATAGGTTTGTTTACCTGGGGAAGGAAACTCAGTTTCTTTGCTTTTCCAGTCCAGTGGCACAAAAAAAACATTGATTTGAATATTCAGTAAACAGTTTTTGAAGGGATACCTTCAAGATAAAAAACATAATCATGGGAGATCAGGATTTATTTTTCTTTTTGGGACACACACGGCAATGCTCAAGGGTTGCTCCTGGCTCTGCAATCAGCAATTACTTCCGACAGTGCTCAGGAAACCATATGGGATGTTGAGGATCAAACCTGGGTAGGTTGCGTACAAGGCAAATGAACTACCCACTGTACTATCACTCCAGCCCCGAGAGATTAGGAGATTTTTTAATAATTTTTTTATTATTAATTTGCCAACTATGTCTCAGTCAGTGCCCATAATAGCTCCTTGGAAAATGCTTGTCAAAAATAAACTAAAAGCAATAGATGACATTATACAAAATTATTTTTAAAAAATTTAATAGCATACCATTTCTGGTGAAAAACAGAATGCAAGTATAAACAGAGAATATGTAGATGGGAAATTTCCTCTAAATACATAGCACTGAACATTGTAAGGAAAAGGATTAGGTATAATTGACTCAAGGCCTTTATATCATGGTAATATTTTCAGAGCGTGATTAATAGTTATAGGTTGGATTCTGTAGGTGACCTTGATAGCTTCTTTGACAATGAGACTAAAATCATACTTCATTATTTAATACTGTGTGCAAATTGAAGGAAAAGAGGACCTGATGTGATTTATGACCCATTTCTAAGAGAGTTAGTGTAAGGTCCAATTATTCTGTGAATGAATTTTGATAGTTTAGTCAGCTCCCACTTTAAGAAATCTTAGTCCCATTTACATGAGTGAAAAGGGAAAATAATTTATAATTTAATAGGAAGTAAAATTTGTCTCCCATTTTAAAGGAAAAAAATGTCTAAATTTGAACAAAGAGGGTGCAATATAAAATAATTCTTTTTTAAAGTAGTAAAATTAGTATTTTAAATAGGCAATTATAATTGATTCCCTTTTAGAAGTCAGGCTACCCGTGTCGTATTTGACATGCCAAATACCAGTAATAATTATAGACCTCATTCCCATGACTTGATGGAATGGTTTGAGGCTTTTAATATTCCTGGAGCGGGCAGATGCCCTTGGGCTACCTCGCATGTGACAGGACATATTGAGGTGTTACTGGTGCCCACTCGAGCAAATCCATCTATGGGAAGACAGTGGGACAGTGATACAGTGATGAGAATATACAGAAGCATTCGTATATTCTTCAACAAATCCATTTGGATATGGGGTATAATAGAGAAAATATTTAATTTCTTTTTTTTTTTTTTGCTTTTTTGGGTCACACCCGGCAACACTCAGGGGTTACTCCTGGCTCTGCACTCAGGAATTTCTCCTGGCAGTGCTCGGGGACCATATGGGATGCCGGGATTCAAACCCGGCCCGGCACAGGCCGGCCGCGTGCAAGGCAAATGTCCTACCTGCTGGGCTATCGCTCCAGCCCCAAAATATTTAATTTCTACCTAGGACAAATTATTCTATTTTATTTTTTATTTCTTTGCTTTTTTTCCCTACAAAATGTTAGAGGTATTTAGAGTGCAATATCCTGAAATTTTGTCAGTTTATTATTTTTAATAAACATTCCAGTTTATGTTGATTAAAAATGGTTTCATTTACTTTGACAAAGAAGAAATTGGAATGTCCAAAAGGTATATGAAAATATGTTCATCATCACTAATCATCAAGAGATGCAAATCAAAACAACAATGAGATATCATCTCACACCACAGAAACTGGCACATATACAAAAGAACAATAACAAGTGCTGGTGTGTATGTGGGAGAAAGGGACTCTCATCCATTGTAGGTGGGAATGTTGACTGGCAAAACCTTTTTTTGAAAACAATGTGGACTTTCCTCCAAAGAATAGAAATTGAGCACCCATTTGACCCAGCCATACCACTCCTGGGATTATATACTTGGAAGCCAAAAAGACACAGCAGAAACACTATCTGTACTTTTTATTTTTACTGTTCTTTTATTTTCATGGCAGCACTATTCACAATAGCCAGAACCTGGAAACAACCAGAGTGCTCAAGAACTGATGACTGGGTAAAGAAACTATGGTACATCTACAAAATGGAATACTATGCAGCTGTTAGGAAAAAATGAAGTTATGAAATTTGCCTATAAATGGATGGACATGGAGAGGATCATGTTGAGTAAAATTAGCCAAAAGGAAAAAGACATATATATAATATGTAAATTATTCATGTATATTATATATAAATTATTTATATTTATATATAAATTATGTATATATAATTTATATCATGCAAATAAATGCAAATATATATATTATGAAACCAATATCCAAGATCAGGCAAAACATGGATCAGGTCTTGTCAAAGGTGGAATCTACCACAAACGTGTGGGAGTCAGAGGTTAGGTAAGACAGAGAAGGGAACAGTGTGCTAATAATTGTCGAAGTGGATAATACCAACCTAGAACTGAGCATTGAATACAGGCAAAAAGATACACATGATAACCTATAAATATATGTGTAGTAATCCACAATGTGTAAGAGAAGGAATTGGGAAAGAGAGAGAGATAGAGAGAGAAATAGAGAGAAAAAGAGATAAAGAACCTAGAGTCAGGCTAAGGGATGGGGGAGGGATTTGGAGTTATTGGTGGTGGGAACGGGCACTGGTGGAGGAATGGATGCTGGAACACTGTAAGATAGAAATGCAAACATGAACTCTTTGTAATTGTATATCTCACTGTGGTATAATAAAATATAAAAAAATTAAATAGTTTCTACTTTACACTCAGATAGCTTAACTAGCACTATCTCTTGCCATATACCTCTGAAATGTTCTTTGCTCTTGTCTCTATAATGCACATCACACTTATAATAATTGTTCAGAATTTGTTTTCCATTCCAACAAGTAAATTTTATAAACAAGAAACATTGTCAACGTATCGCTGTTTCTCACTGCTCATTAGAATGGTGCATGACACCTAGATATAGTTCATTGGTAGAATCATGCAATAGCTCTATAAAAGTTATCACAAGCTTAGTAAAGCACTTTCACTTCAACTTTTATTTGCAATGAAAGTGGATGTTGTAGATTTTGGAGGAGTTAAAAAAGAATAAGTGTCTCTTCTAAGAAAAGATGATAGCAGTGCTCCCATTTCTGGTTAATTCATGAAGCTCTTTAAGCAATAAATAAAATTTTTTGCTGTGTCCTTGGCTTGAATTCTGTATTTCCTGTGAGCCACTGCTTTGCTTCTAAGAAAACTGACAAATTCACACTGGCTAGGTGATCTTACAAGAAAGTAAATGTAGCAGGTCCACGCAGGGATGGAACCCATGACCCAGTTCTTAGTAGTACATTCTACCTAGCTGAACTGACAATAATATTGCTGATTTCTTTTTAGTAAGTCGTATTGCTTTAGCTACAAGGTCATGTAGCTGACTCAGTACAGTTAACTTGAAAAAGTTTTTATGCCATTTTTAGAATATCTGGGCAGTATGACCTTAGCTGGTCAGTGTTTGTGAAGAGCATGAGATTTTCAAGAAAATGAACACATTGATATTCCATGAGCCTACAAAGCAATCTCATGGTTCTCTTTCTTTTTTTTTTTATTTTGTAAGGTGGTTTTGCAGTAGTAATTGAGCTATAGAAACAGTCTTTAAGCTTCCTATATAGTTAAAATCAGATAGAGAACTGACAAATATACTGAGAACTTAGGGCTAATTACACAGAAGTGGAGTATTTTATAAACAAAGATATTTTTAGCCAAGTATCTATTGTATACCAATCAGTCAAATATATACTTTGTTACAGAGCCATTATTACTTTATGAAAGTTGTTTCTCTATGTTTTAATTTTTTTTTATTTAATTAGCATTGCATGTTAATATTGCATGTTAATATGCATATTTGGGTGTAATTATAAATAAATTTCTTATATTATTAATGTCTACTACATTGTTTATCTCTAAATGCAAAATTTTATCTTTTTGCCATACAGATGACCTATTTTTTGCCTGATTTAGCCAACTCTGCCTTTCTCTTTTTCCTTCTATTTACTACTATATTGGTTTTAGAGTCCAAACATCCATTTTTTAAAAAATGTGATTTATACTCTGTATACAGCAGATGAGTGAAATCATATGATTTTGCGCTTGGTCTGAGTTATTTCACTATGCATAATACCCTTTAGTTACACCCATATTGTACATGAGCCACCTGAGACTTAAAGAGGCTTACAGAGGGTTAGCATGATGTGACAAGTACACTTGCCTTGCATGAGGATACAGGTTCAATCCTGGACACTGCATATGGTTTTCCAAGAGCCCAATGTAGGGATCTCTGAACACAGGGCCAGAACAAAACCTTGAGCACATCTAAGTGAAATACAAAGAGAGGTTTAAATAATGTGTATCACCCAGTAAGACATAAAATTGGTATCTTAGGAATTTATTTTCATTTTGGGGAAATACCCAGTGATGATCAAGGGTAACTCTTGTCTTTGCACTTGAGCTTTACTCCTGGTGGCGCTCAGGAGACCCCTGTGGTCTATATCAGGTCAGTACTATGGTTCAAACCTGCGTTGGCTGCATGCAAGCAAACAGCTGACCTACTGTACTGTCTCTCTGGCCCCTAGGAATTCTTTTTTGTCCTTTCAGAAGTACTGAACAGTTTTGGTTAACCGTTGTTTTCATGCAAGTGTAATATTTGGAATGATTGAGATCCAGCTTCAAAATTAGACTTAGCTGCCATAAATGCAAAATAGATTTGTCTTTCAAATCTGATCAGTAGTATTTAATTAAAGATATTATTTTCCTGATTTTGACTTGCTTCAGTGTGCAGCTTTACAATTTACTTTGTCAAGGTTCTTCTGTGAGTCTAGCTATTGGCTATCCGTATGTCTGGGTGGAGTTGATGAATCTGCTTTGTTAAATAAGACCTCGCCTACCCTTCACATAGATCCTCAGAACAGACAAAAATGTCACTATGTCAAGGGGGTGATGATTTAACATCCCTTATTGAGTTTATTTCAAAGCTGGAGATCAGAGAAACAAACATTTTAAATATAAGGATTTTATTTAAATTCAGGCTTTTTCATTTTTTAACTGCATAAAGTAGGCAATTTGCTTAACTGTTCAAAGCATCCATGTTCTCATTTATTTAATAAGCATATCAGTAGCACCATTTTAAAAATGAGGTTATGGAATAAAATTGAGATACTGTACCTAGCATATAAAATCAAATTCAAAAATTTCTCTTAAATTTCTCAAAACTATGCTATTACACACATTATATAAATCCATTGTGGAGTGTCTCTGCATATTATTGTGAAGAAAATGACAATTCAAAATTAGCAAAAGTTTGGAGGAATACTTGCATGAATTACCCTCAGAAATTAGAATTTCAGTCATTCTAGCAAATGTTCATTATGTATCTACTCCTGTATTTTTGTTCGAGGCAAACATTTATTATATGGATACATCTAATTCTGATGCTGATGTGCCAATGGGAAAAACACTCCATTTGTTTTTCTCATTGGTGATAAAACCTTTGAGAAAAATAAATCATGATTCTGACCTGACATAGACAAATTAAGTGATATTATTTTAAGTTTCTAAGGCTGTAATATCTAAGCATATTGTTGCTAAACTAAATTACCACTCATTTTCTCTCAGCATGAAAATAATGTAACACGTGTAGGTTTGTTCAAATTTGTAATTTAAAGTAAATATAGCTTTGATAAGATATTCTCTCTTCTCAGTTCTTTGCGTGACTTTGGTTCTCTAATTTAAATGAAGGCAATTTATTTTGTGAGGGTTTTAATAACATATTAATTATTGTCAGATTGAAATCTAATGACTGGTTCCCAAAACTGAGAGACATTGGGCTATTTATATATACTCCTCATCCTTTTTAATATGACCTACTTTGACAGTTCAGGAAACCAATTGACTTTTTGAAGTTTGTTTATGAAATGACGGGGAATTCTGAATATTTGGGGTGTTTGACATTTGTACAACACACCATTTAACAGGTTCCCTCAGTGTGATTCTGGAGTTCAGGAAAATGTCACTCTCTTGACTACTAGACAAATCATGGTTGAGATTCAAATGAGAATGGTGGGTTTTTCTATGTGTCTGTTTGCTCTGAATCTGTTCTTAATATAAACACATATAATTGGCCCCTATACATTCAAAAGAGTTCTTCTTACATGCAGTTTAATAATTTTCACTGTATGGTTGTCAACTTGATATAACTTAAGTAGCTAAATTAAGAACTTTTCATCGATTATTTATTTTTCCATTTGATCAACAATTACTTATTTTGTAATGTTTCTGGGAGGCTCCTCCTCCCATCCCTCCACTTCCATGCCTGCAACCCCGGAAGACAGACACACCAGACCCACAGCTCTTTTGGCAACCCTGGAAGAGAGACGATCCAGACCCAATCATTCCAGTCCCACAGCTGTGCCGCTAGGCCCCACGTGGAAGCAACCCATGGAGGTGAGCTTCAGAGGGCAGTAAATGGAGCTTCAACATAGCTCCAAGGGTTCACTCACATGTGGGGGGGGAAGGGGCCAGGCTGGCTGGACTTAGAACGGGATTTGGCCTCTTCCTCCCATTCCTCCGCCTCCATGTCAGCAATACCTGAAGAGAGACATGCCAGACCCACAGCTCCATTGGTGTGTGGCCACAGAGCAGCTGCACAATAGTCTTAGATAGTACTGAATGTTAGGATAACATAAAGATCCTTCTCAGGATCTTTCACATTTATACACTGTATACAGTTCTAGGCAGATTCTAGCTGTGACAAGTCATCCCAGTGAGCCTAGCAAAAAGCCAGAGGAACCTACACACCATGAGGTCAATCATTCTCAACAGCCGGACTCCACAGGTTCTCAGAACTCCACCCAAGAGAAAACCTGATCTTTCCCGTTGAGTTTCATCATTAAATGCTCGAGATGAGAGCCTTCTACTGAGAGTATACCACCTATATGGCAGAGCCTGGTAAGCTACCCCTATCCATGTTTTATTTGATATGCGAAAGCCAGTAACAATTATGGATCTCATTCCCATGACCTGAAGGAATGGTTTGAGGCTCTTGTTGTTCCTGTAGCAAGAAGTTGCCCTTGGTTTACACTCTGCTTGCAACAGGACGTTTGGAGATGTTACTGGTGCCCGCTTGAGCAAATAAACAATGGGAAGACAAGTGATACAAGTGGTGCAAGTAATGTTTCTGCCTTAGGTGCCATAATAGAGGATGGAGATAAACAGTAAACACAAAAATAGATACACTTCTATTGCTAAAAGAGCTAGATTTTCATTAAGGTAATCATTACTAGTAATTTCCTAGGTACATAGCCATATATGTCACAAATGGAAATAAAAGCTTTCTTCTTTTTAGAAAAAAGTTTATATTAGTGAAGTTAAGAAAATATTATTATATGTTTCTAGCTGTTTATTTCTTAACATTTCCTCTTTTCTGTCATACATATATCTAATGATTTGCTTGCTGTCTTGAGCCACTGTTTTATTAGCAACAAGTGTAAAAATTTAAAATATATATTTTCCGCCTTTTTTTGAAATTTATATATTCAGGTGCATAATATATCTCTATCTCTATCTCTAGCTCTAGCTCTAGCTCTAGCTCTATCTATCTATATGAACTATTATTGCCCAGAACAGATGATAGCCTTTATGTCTTCACTCTTGGCAGATTTTTCCTTCTCAACCACTGCCTTTGATACCTCTTATTACTATCTTGTGTTGCTCCTTCTTCTTTTATTTCTTAGTTCTCTAAGCAGACCCAAAACTCTTTGAAGGAGTGATCTGTACTTGGTTCTCTATTGTTCTGCTGGGCAAACCTTGCCTCCAATTTGTTTGAGCATTCTGTGTTCATTTGCTGGTGTGTTTTTTCTTTCATTAATAGATTACCAGTGTATGAACAATTGTTCAGTCGCAGACCATTTTTGTCACTTAAGTTAATTAAGCAATGTTTATACTATTGAGTAGTCTATTTAAAGGTTGCAGATCCTATTGCAAATCTCAAAAGGTATTGGAAAGTGACTTTGCTGGCTCTATGGCTTTTCAGGAAAATAACAAAAGGTGAACTTAGTTTGACTACATGTTCCAATATCATACTTCTTAGTGTTATAATGAAGGCATATTGGACTCACATACTCAAGTGAAATATAAATGAAAAATTGAAAAATGACATAACTTAGATTTGGGGGGCTCCCCAAACATTATCTTTAGTGAATGACAAACCATAGATTAAATTCTGAGTAGATGGAAGCATAGGTAGAATCTGATTACTTTCATCCAAGTATAAAATGTGAGAACTTCAAGCTCAGTTGAAGAAGGAAGCTATTACTGACTACACACAGCATTTAAAATCTTGCTTTCAAACTATTGATGTACTAATATTTTCCTGTATCCTCAAATTTTACCACTTTTATTTCTGTAAACACATCTGCACTTTACTTCCATCTAATTCAGTAAGGACTTAGATAGTAGGGACTTTGCTTAGCTATGTAATTTAGGAATAGTAGTGGATACATTGAGACAGATAGGTCTCAGCTTTCACCCTTCATATGTAAGCACTTATGGGACTTAGTATTCAACAAAGGATGCAAGTTTTTTCTTTTGCTAACACAAATTTTCTGAGTTTGCATGACAACTTTTCTATATATTAGGTAGCTTATCCACTGATTGAGATGGTTAGCTCACGCCTGAGGTGATTAGCTTACTCATAGATCAATACTATCTAGTTCATTGGAATTAATAACTACATATAGATTTCATGAGTTTATATAAAAATATTTGGAATATGTGAAGAGCTGGTTAAATATTAATTGCTACTGTTATTACTGGTGTTCTTAGCATTATATATTATATATGCAAGTTATAGGAATTTTTTCAGTGTTACATCCATAAAATAAAATAAATCAAGATCATTTTCTTCATTTACCTAATTCCTTAACAAGAGATATATATATACAGGAAACTAGAGACGACGGATTAATAGTGACTAAATGCTTTGAACCAGTCCCCAGAACAAAGCTCTCTGGTTAAGTCTTTGTTGTAAAATGTACTTTAAAATGTATTTAGCTCTTCATCTCCAAAAAAGGAGGAAAAACAAAGCTAAATATTGGAAACAGAACTTAACTTTGGCTTCAAAGAAAGGAAGGAAGGAAAAGTAGAGTGTGATAGTAGTTAAAAGAGAATGTTTGATTCTGCTTATCAACATAATAGTAGAGTAAGAAAATTTAAAATGCTGCCTACTAAAAATTGGTCCATTATCAACAAAGAATATAGCTATTTCTTTTATATATGTTTGAATTATAGACTTCATATGAGTAACATTTTATACAGAACATGAGGTTGACAATGAGAATTATAATGTATCATCCCATCCTTTTCTAAATTGCATGCCCTTTAATGGTGATGTATACAAACCATAAACACACAGTACCAGACAGATAGGGTTAAAAATATAGTGAACATATGACCAATTTGTCTATCAGACACTAAATACCAGATTCTAAATTAATTTGTGAAGTTAAATTTATTTTTAACGTATTTTTTGATAATTTTAACATTTAATAATTTAATGTTTTTTTCATAAAGGTAAGAGAAATGCGCATATAAGATATGGTAAGCTCTATCAGAAAATATTAGAAAAAGTACAGGGCCACGGAAGGAAGCAGAATTAGAAAAGAAGGGCTATTCACTTTCCATGAAGTTCATTATATGTAGCACTCTATTATTAAAGAGTCACACTTATTTACCTCATTTATCTCCACAACAGTCCAGTAAAAGTATACATACTAGTTCAATTTTGTGTCAGTATTTTAGAGCACATCTAAGTTATTAAACTTAACAAAAAAGACAGTAAGCATTATCTTTTACAGACCTGTTTCTTTGAAGGTTACATTTAACATTTGTGAAACAGGAATGAGACACAAAATATAGAGCAATAGGGAAGCCATTTCCCCAGATAGAGCCTGGATGTGCTCACTCTTTGTATTCACACATCTTCATTGGCCTTGTGTGACTGGCCTGGGTGGCCAAAATGGAAGAAATAGTACTGTGTGACTCCTTCTAAGTCATTAAACCCCCTTATAGTAGCTACTATGGTCTCTTACAAAGCTTTTTGATTGGGAGGGACTTGAGTTTCTAAGTGGTCTGGCTTGCTGGGGGCAGTCTATGTAGATACAACATGGGGATGCCATATGGTTATAAGACTACCTAGGGTGGGAGAGGGAGAGAGAGAGAGAATGATTGAGAGAAAGAGAGAAAGAGAGAGAGAGCTGTCTAATGATTGCTCACTTCTTTTGGTTCCCAGAAATTGTAGCATGGACCAGAAAAAAAACAATAATTCCTAAATATATTAGAAATTATAAAGCAAAATAGTTTTAGGTGAGTTATTACATAGTTGCATAAATAATGAAAAGCTAGGGTAAATGTATGTTGTTTTTAATCTCTGAAATAAATGATCCCAGGATCTATGAAGATAGTTCAAGGAATAGAGCATAAGCTTAGCATGTATAAAGTCCTAAATTTAATCACAGCTCTACCTGCATGGCTCCTTAGCACTATAGGATTTCAGCAACACTTTATTAACGGGTCCCAACACCAAATCTTGTAATCTGAAAAGCTAGGTGTCACTGAGTTTACACCTGACTTCCCTTTCCCCTAGCTTCTCTGATTGTGGACCCTAAAATAAATTATCAAAAAGGTTAGAAGATTACTTTTATTAATGAATTTTCTAAATATCAGCATTATGTTCTGGCTTATCTGAGTATCTAGTTGCTTTATTTCAAGGTATCTAATTAGTTGTAATCAGGATATTGGCTGGAGCAATAGTCCTAGCAGGGATTCACTGGGAAGAATCTTCTTCCTAGATCATGCATGTGGTTATTGGCAGAATTTACTTCCTCATAAAGGGTTGGGCTAAGGTGTCAATGGTTCACAAGCTGTTCACTGAGGGATGCTTTTGGTTCCTTTTCACAGGAACCTTTCTAAATAGCCTCTCCTTTCCAATGGGAAAAAAAGTGAAAAAGCAAAAAGAATGTGATCATATGCACATAAGAACCATATTGTTGACCTTCTTCTTGCTGCTGCACCTACCCATGTGAGGCTTTTGTGGCCATGTGACAGCTCTTCAGCAAATTATAGACTGCTCAAAGTTATTCTTCCTGTCATTCTGTGAGGACTGGCAAAGACCGAGAGCAATATTCAGCTTATTCTCTCTGCAGCTGCTTGGAATGGTAGGTAACTACAAAGAGTTATACCCAGAACAAGAACACTAAAAAACCAATGGGGAAAACACATAGAGACCCAACAAGATCAAAGAATGAGAAAAAAAAATCACAAAATCATAAATAACACTCAAATTCTCAGACAGTGTCTGTAATATTCAATGAGTTCAAAGAAATGATAGCTCAGGTAGTTAGTAAAATATAGGAAGTATAAGAGTAAAAATACAGGGGCCGGAGCGATAGCCCAGCGGTAGGGCGTTTTTGCACGCGGCCGGCCTGGCCGGCCTGGGTTTGATCCCCAGCATCCCTAGGTCCCCCGAGCCGCCAGGGTGATTCCTGAGTGCAGAGCCAGGAGTAACCCCTGAGCACGCTCGTGTGACCCAAAAGCAAAAAAAAAAAAAAAGTAAAAATACAAAAACTACTGAAATGACAGAGGTGAAGAAGATGGTAGGTGATATAATAAAATCAATTAACACTGAATAGCAGAATAAGAGTAGCTGAGCAAGTAAGTGAGGAGCTCCATGATGACAATGAGAAAGCTTTGTTTCTAGGAAATAGCAGAAGGTAGAAAATAGCTTGCAAAGAAATGAACAGCATACCAGAGAAGTATGAGATGAGTTAAAGAAAAATAACATAAGAATCATCAGAGTCCCTGAAGAACAGGAAGGCAAATGTTATGAAGAGACAACAGTTAAAGAAATTATTAATAACAACTTCCCAGAATTAAGGATTATAGGCAGTGAGATGCAAGAGACTTGAAGAGTCCCAGTAAAAATGGGCTTACCTGGTCACTTGCTCGAGCGGGCACCAGTAACATTTCCATTTGACCCTATCACGTGCCAGTGTAGCCCAATGGCATCTGTTTGCTTTAGGAATACTAAGATCCTCAAACCGTTCATTCAGAGTCTTGACGAAGAAGTCTGATCATCTTGTAGGTGGATGGCCACGTGATCTTTTGACATCCCGTGGGCTCTAGTCCAGCAGCCATCTCCAAATCGTATAGCATGTCCAGCCCATCTGATTTTCGACACCTCAGTAAACAAGACAGTGTCCCTGACTCTGGAACATCGACAGAGGTCGATCGGAGTAAAAATGGGCTCAATTAGGAAAACTTCAACCAACTGTACTCATAATGACAAAATACAAAATTAGAGACAGGATATTGCAGCAAGATAAATGAAGAAACTTATATACAAAGGAAATCCCATTATATGTACAAAAGATTTATCAAATAAGACTCTATGAGCCAGCTAGAAGAATAAAAGAATGTACTACCAAATGTCAACAAAATGAACACCTTACCACGAAGACTCTATTCAGATTGTCATTCAGATTTGAAGGATTTATACATAGCTTTATGGACAGGCAACAACTTAGGAAATTCATAGCCTTGAAACCAGTTTTGCAATAAGCATTAAACAAGACTTCTCTTAGGACAGAATAAACTACCTGTCATGTGGTAAAGTTATCCTGTAGATTAAGAAAGGTTAAAAATCATATCAAAATGTATCGTTACATATTGACTTTTGTTGATTTAGCTTCTGATAATTCTATTTACTATTCCTTTAAGGCTTATTGGACCAAGAAATATGAAATGAATTTGTTACATGCCGACAAAGGGGCTACACTGAGGGTGGGGAGGGAACCTGGGAATATTGGTGGAGGAAAAGGGACATTGGTGTTGAGTTGGTGTTGGAATGTATGAAACAGTTTTATTTTGAACAATTATGTAAATCATCATGTCTCAATAAACATTTTTGGAAAATAAAAACAATGTTGAGTCACATACTTTTGAAAGCTGCTCACAAAGTGGCATAGCATTGTTGGGTGACATGCCTTACTGAGCCTTAGCCTCCAATTATACTTAGCTTACGTGGAGAGCTGGTCCCTGCCTTTGGGGAATTTCTGGAGCAGACAAAATAGGAATTTGGGAAGAATTGGACTAATTTCATAATTTTTATGGCATGAATATTTTATCATGAATCTCGCTTGCCCCAGATGAATATTCTGTTCCCACGGTCCCTGCGTGGGGCATACATGTAGATATTCCAAGAGTACTTGGCCATGTACTTAGATCAACCATAATGTAATCACTTCTCCTAGTTCAGAGACATGCCAGTGTGCCTCCAGGCAAACTAACGTGTCTCTGACTCTAAAGATAAAGCCAAAGTGAATTATTCTGATGGATATTGGACCTTAGTGGGATCCAGAGTCTGAGATCTGCTAGCTATATATTCATGGTAAAAAATATTAATACCATTTCCTACAAATTATGTTCTTAACTGCTTTCTGATTTAGAAATGCAGCCATTCTCTCTCTGCTAGGGAGATTTTGCCTCTGAGAATCAGCTCTGGATTTTGTGAAACTTGAGCCAAAGGCCCACCTAAAGATTTACATTTCAAAAGGGTCATTTACTTGGCTCCATCTCTAGATAGCCTAGCCTATGATGGGCTTGGGCTGGAAGATTTTGACGGACTTCTGTCTATAAAATAACTAGGAGAAAGTAAAAGGGTCCTTTTTGCCATTTGGCTTCCCTTGGTGTTTTGCCTCTCTGTCCTCTCTGTTTCCTGTTGGGCTTCAACATGTGGTGGCAACCATTTTGGCCTACACCTGGCTGGGGCCCAGCCGGGAACCCAGAGTACAGGGTTTTACCTGCTCTTGGATTGTCTATCAGAACCTGTGATATTAAAGTCTTTTAAAACTGTGCCGGATTCCTGAGTTTACACACATTACCTGCTGCCTTCAGAGGTAGAAGGGAACTCGTTTACTGGTGTTGTTGGGGCCCCCAGTAGTCCCTGACATAATATTGCATTTGCTGAGTTTACTGGAGCAGGTCACAAGATCTTCATTGGAGCAGGTGACAAGATCCAGTCCTTACCCAAGAAGAGGGGGTTGGTTTCACAACAACATGTATACTAAGAAGCAGGGATCATTGAGTATAATTTTAGAAATTTCCAAATGGTGTAATAAACACAAACGGTTCTTGTTAAGTGATAATGATATTATCTTGTAGAAAGTAAAGAAGGGAATTTTTAAAAAAATAATTAGTCCTGTTTTCAGTGCTGATTATAAAATATAGTGGATATGAAAAATAGGAAGTATGAATTATTTTAGAATCTCACTTTGATCAACTTTAAATGCCAATGAGAGTGTTTTGTTCACAGAATTATGAATATTAAATGACTAATGTAATTGCAAATATCTGTAAGAACATCTGGGATATATGACGTTCTAAGAAAAACATTTGTTAGTGCTAATATTCAGATTGTGTTGGAAAGCTTAACTAAAGAAGAGAAATAATAACTGTGGTCAAAATTTTGAAAAACTGACATAGATTAAATTCCGTGTACTCTGTCTTCCTTCCTTGGTCACCTGAGAATATGTAATGTAATTTGTCTGAATATATAGAAAATTCATAAAATAGTTCAGGTTATTAGTTTTCTAAAACCCTCTACTTTCCATAATTTCCTTGGCTTTATGAAAAGTATATTGCTAAAAGCTGTCTTCTTATGATGAATTGATTTCAGAATTTAAAATTCATTGATTGTTAATAATGCTTTAGAGGAAGTACTGAGCCATTGAAAGTGCAATGAAATTGAAGAAACTGTAGCTTTTTTTTGTTGTGAGTGTTCTATTTGAGCATCCAATAACAGTGTAGAAATCCAGTCTCTCAGGACCCAATGGCTGGAACAAATCATGAGTACATAGAATAAGGAAATATTGGGTGTTGGTAAACCAAGAGAGAAATAAAATTAGGAAGAAATTTAAGCAAACATTTAATAAATATACCCATTAATAACAAACAAAAATGAAATATAATGGAAACCTAAGTGAAATTAAAAATAATAATTAGAATTAGTCCTTGGTTTTAGTCCTGATTACCAAATGTAGTTGATGTGAAAAACCGGATATATGAATAACTTTAGGATCTCACTTTTTTTCAACTTTAAATGCCAATAGGTATTTTGGTCACAGAATTATGAATATTAAATTACTAATATAATTGCAAATATCTGTAAGAATATCTGAAATATGTGCAGCATCTAAATGAAGGGCTATGAAAACATGTGTAGAAAACAATGCATTCCGTTTGAGAAGGTTAAGAAAAATTGAGGGGGCCGGAGTGATAGTCCAGTGGGTAGGGCATTTTCCTTGCATACAGCCGACCCAAGTTCAATCCCGGCATCCCATATGGTACCCCGATCACCACCAGGAGTAATTCCTGAATACAGAGCTAGGAGTAACCCCTGAGCATCGCCGGTGTGACCCAAAAAGAAAAAAAAAAAAAAAGAAAAAAATTGAAAAATTGAGGCACGTTCCATGTTATGATTATGTGGAAGTTTGCTGAGTCTGGTCTGTGAGCATCGTTGCGATTAGTGCAGTCAAAAGATATTTTGTCTTCCCTAAAACTGGATGATCCTTGGCACAACTGGTTGGCACTCTGGTGGCCCAGCACACTACCTGGAATGGGTCATAAAAATTTTTGTACCTGTCTCATATTGAAGATACCCCATTACCCACTTTCAACGAGAAACAACAAACAACAAAAAATAGAATAAAGAAGAGAGACATGGAAAATAAGCAAGATCTATGAGGAAAACCCAAAATATGAATGAGACCCAAAATATAAATGAATGAAATTGTATACTTAGAGAGAGAAAGAGAGAGAGAGATTTGAATTATGCAAGTGACTCATTCTCCAAACAATATTATATCAATTCCAATTCTACCTGTGGAGTCCTCTCACCCTCTCATTCTTCCATTCCTCCTTTTCTCTTTCCTTCCGTTTTTGGTCTTGGGGCTACACTCTGATATTCTTAGGGATTATTTCTATGTGAGAAACTATTCATTCTGTCTTATTTGGGAGACCATATAAAATACTGAAGATAGAACCCAGGTTAGCAGTGTGAAAGGAAAGTCCCATACTGGTTGCTCTACTCTTCAGTTCACACATTGTTGATTTCTTAATGTACAGATATCATGTGAAAAGATTTATAATGTCCAGAACATTGATTGTGAGAGAGGATAATATTTAAGGATATTATAGATGGTTGATGAAATCTGTAGTAGATGTTACAACATCATAAAGCATTTAGAATAGTTACAATATATAATATATATCATATATTCTAGTATCTAGAATAGTTACAACAATATATATCATATAAAATATCTACATAATATGTAAAATATATATAAATAGCATTTTAAGTATATGGTAATTGTGATATTTCATATCAATGAGAAACTGATAGTATCTTTTACAAATGTTGCTGGAATATTTAGACTGTCACCCATAAACTAATAAAATTGAATAATAGTTCATACCTAGGTGACGTTCATATCACTTGCCAACCCTGAAAGAGCCCTTAATACGGCAACACTAAGAAAGACATTCATATTCTAGATTTAAATTTAAAGTTCTAATTGCTAAAGTATTAGTCAAAGACATGAAGTATAGTTTTAAAAATATTTTTCTCAGTATGAAAAAAATCTTTATGTAACATGGAATAAAGCGAAAAAACTGAAAAATACACTAGAAAGGGCAGTAAAATTTACAGTGGGGAGACACAATAAATGAAATCATATGACAATCATGAAAAACTGTGGAAATCTTTTACTAATCATTTCAGCAAAAGATAAATGGCCGTGAGCTCCAAAATCAATGAAAGAGGCTAGCAGTCCAATAAATACGAAAAGAACATGAACAAATTACTCACAGTGAAGGAAATACAAATGACTCAAACATAAAGATCTGTTCAATCTCACACATCCTAAAATATATATAAACTAGAACTAGATGAATTTAAATATTTTTTCTCAGTATTATTCTTTGATTCACAAATATCAAACACTTTGATTACAAACTGTGGATATATCAGAGTTGAGAGAAGCAATCCTTTTCATAATTTACAAGCAGAAATGTAACTTGATATAGCATATCTGAAGAAAAAAATGGCAGTCTACTAAATTCCATTATCTATGGCATGCTTCCACATTTGTTGTAAATCTTGTAAAATTCCCATTTAATCTCGTCAGATTCCCCTTGTAGTTCACATATGCCTTCAATTCCTTTTGTTGGAAATAGCACAAATCAAAACATTTCTGGAAGCATAGAGTTTAATTAGGGCTTATAAGTAAAAGGAGAGATGGGGATTATGGAGATCAGGGGCGTTCCAAGGCCCCATGGTCAAGGGACCCCTGTGGATTCCAAGGCCCTAACGATAGTTGCGTGTCAAGGGATATCAGTAGATGCCAGGCCCTGGCAGCCTCCTCAGCAGTACTCACAGTCTGTATCCTGATACTGTTTCCCCTGACCCGTTGATGGAGGAAAGCATAAGGCCAGAAGTTCCTAAAGGTTGTTTGTAATAAGTCTTCTGCTACTTGTTACTCTTGCTTCACCTCTCTGCTTGCTGAAGGAACTTTTCTACAGGGACCTCTGGCTCACTCCGGGAAGGTTCTCTAGCAAGTTGCTTTCCTCAGAGCATCTATGCAGGTTACTCTTCAGGGCCTCTTTCTCCTGAATGTCTTTATTCAGGGCTTATCCTTTCAGGTCCTCATCCAGGACCTCTCTTTTTCGTGACATCTTTTCTTAGGTCTTTTCTGTTCAGGGCTTTCCTCATCAGGGACTCTTTTCTCTTTGTTTCTCTGTTTATGTATGTCCCTAACTCTATTTCCATTTCGCTGTTTTGCCCTGTTGCCTGTTTCTCTGTTACTCTGTGTTCCCAACTGTATTTTTTCTGTCTCACTGTTTGGTCCTCTTGCCCTGTTGCCCTGTAACCCTGTGTCCCTGGTGATAGCTCACAGGCTCAGGCACCAGGCCTTGTGACTCTAGTGCTGGCCCCTCGGGGGGGGGGGGGTGGGGGGAAAGGAGCTAGTTACCAGGGAGCTAGTTACCAGGAGCAGCTTCTCTCCCTGGTTCTGACTATCCAGCCCAGATACCAGGGACCCCATGGCCCAGTTGTTGACCTTATGGTCAAGACACCAGCGGCTGCTGCTCTCTCCATCTAGAAGCCGTCACCTGTGGGCTCTATTTATAGTCTCAGGCCAAGTTCAGAATCCTGGCCTCAACTGACTAACAGTATCCCAACTAACGTTCCCCACCAGAGTGTTATTCTCTCAAACATGAATTCCTTTTGTAACTACCACTTCCCTAAACATCGTTTTGTGTATTTTAATATTTTCTTCCTTAAGCTGACAGTAAAAATTCTGGCCTTCATTCAGTCCTTTGAAGTTACCAAAGATTTCTAATTCTACTAATTCACATTGGTAGGATGCTGCATTTGAGGACACCACTTGTCTGGTTTAATGAACAGCCTTTTTTTTTCTTCCAATTTCCAACTTTCCTACTACACAGTCTTGTCTAGGGTAAAATTTTTGTGAGGTGGGGATTGGAGGGTGGGCTGTAATCAAGATTTCCATCTGTTTTGATTGAGCAGAGATTAGTATTCCTGGGCCTTCTTGCTAGTATGTGCAAAACTTCTTTTCCTCTCAAGGATCTTTCATACATAGTATGAATGAATGCTTCAAGAAGCAGAAGGCTCATGTTTCACCTGAGGCTGGATAAGTGACTAGCCTTGGGCAGTGCCTTAATCAGAACTTTTGAGAGTTAGCAAGGGAAATGTCAGCTATGGCACTACTGCAGGACGAAGCAAATAATGAACAAGTAAATGAGTATCCTTTTTGGCAACTGTTAAACTAGAGCCTTTGATGAAGAGAACAAAGAGATGCAAATGGAAACTAGGGACAACCTTCTGTCTATAAATGTTTCTGGCATCTGGGATCTTTTCCTTAGCTTTAATATCAAAGGGATACATTGAGTAAGAGGGCCACAAGTGTGGTCCCAGTGGTACTTAGGTTACATGATAAAATGGCCAGACCAAAGGTTCAGCAAAAGAGAAAATATAAGACACTTTTCCTGAACAAATATTGGGTGGGGAAACAGTCCTTGACTGAAAGTTAGTAGTTCATTTCTGCCACATGAGGCAATCAAATAAATGAAAATATCATAGATAATGGCAGGGGTGGCAGACCCCAGCAGAGTCTCACAACAAGCCAGACGACCCCCCCACCAACTCCATGGGGGCCGCTATTTTCCACATCTGGACTTCCCTCTCGTCACAACTCCACCCAGCAGACCAGATTATTACAGCCCAGATCATTGACGCCCACCCTGCAGTAGTTTTTTTTGCAATCCGGCCCAGATATGCTGAACCAGAGACTCAGACATGGGGCAGAGCTGCTACTGGCTCTCCCTGTGCCCAGCTGCTCATGAGGCACCCAGGAGGCATGGCAGGTCCTAGCCCTGGCCTGCCACCCCAGCAGAGCCTCACAACAAGCCAGACGACCCCCGGACTCCATGGGGGCCGCCATTTTCCACATCTGGACTTCCCTCTCGTCACAACTCCACCCAGCAGACCAGACTATCACAGCCCAGATCATTGATGCCCACCCTGCAGCAGTTTTTTGCAATCCAGCCCAGATATACTGAACCAGAGACTCAGACATGGGGCAGAGCTGCTACTGGCTCTCCCTGTGCCCAGCTGCTCATGAGGCACCCAGGAGGCATGGCAGGTCCTAGCCTTGGCCTGCCACCCCAGCAGAGCCTCACAACAAGCCAGACGACCCCCATGACTCCATGGGGGCCGCCATTTTCCACATCCGGACTTCCCTGTCGTCACAACTCCACCCAGCAGACCAGACTATCACAGCCCGGCTCATGCGGCTGCTAGTGGCTGTGCAGTTCATCAGTAAATGCTTTATTTAGAGGTGACTACAATAATATGCCACCCGCATGGCATGCCTGGCAAGCTGCTCGTGTAGTATTTGATATGCCAAATACCAGTAACATTTATATTAGGTCATTCCCATGACCTAATATAATGGTTTGAGGCTCTTTACATTCCTGGAGCAAGCAGATGCCTTTGGGTTCTACTAGTATGAGACAGGACTTATGAAGATATTACTGGTGCCCGCTCTAGCAAATAGATGATGAACGGGAAGATAGTGATAGAGAGTGATAGTGATAGATAATGAAGAACTTTTAGCAAGTGGAGTTCTCTTGAGGCACTTTGTTTCATTCTGAGGGACATCTGTATAAATAGACTTATTGCATGAGTAACTGCCCAGTCTGGTTTTAGGAATGTCATAGGTGTCATTGAAACAAGAGTGCTTTGCTTTGGAATCTTGGATCTTAAATTCTCAATTAAGGGCAATCGAGGTGTTTAGTCTTGAGAAAAGAGTAACTATTGCCCCAAAATGCCGAAGATAGTCAGAACTCCATCCAGCAGACGAGCCTATCATAGCTCAGTTCACGCAGCCACAAGGTTCATCTATAAATGCTGTATTTAGAGGTGACTAGAAGAGTATGCCCCCTGCATGGCAAGCCTGGCAAGCTGCCCATGTCATATTTGATATGCCAAATACCAGTAACAATTATGTTAGGTCATTCCCATGACCTAATATAAGGGTTTGAGGCTCTTTATGTTCCTGGAGCAAGCAGATGCCCTTGGGCTCTACTAGCATGAGACAGGACATATGGAGATGTTACTGGAGCCCACTCGAGCAAATGATGATGAAGGGAAAGACAGTGATAGTGATAGAGTTAAATAGACAAGAAAGACTGGAGCTATCACCACCACCACCACTCCCACCCTTCCCAGATTGCCGCACTAGGAGGGGAGTGAGATTAATCCCAACTCTGCTGAAACAGGGGAAGGTTTAGGCACTGGGGAGCTAGTGGAGTTGAAAGTACTGGAATATTTTCACAGGGAAGCTGGCCAATGTGATTAGACCATCTGTGTTTGCTAATTGGTGCTTATCCAAGTTAGACTCCTAAACTCCCACAGAGACTGGAAAATAGTGATGGTGCTCTTTCCCTTGATGACTGATTTTAAGGAGATAGCTTTCACATCCTGACAAAGATATTCTGGGCTATCCAACAGGGAAGAGGCCGAGAAGATGTTCATCTTAAAAGACAGAAAGAAGTGGTAACTGTGGTTTTTTTTAAAAGCAAAAACTATAATGAAAAGGTCATAATGGGCCTTTAGAGATAACTGTCTGAAAACTGTCAGACAGAAGAGCATCTTTATCTTGAAAGTCATGCAAGTCTCTCTGCAGATCCATAGTGGTAAAAGGGAAGGAAAAATGACTATTTGTTTTTAGTTTTTCTTTGTTTACACACTGTAATTCACAATAGCTGCTTACAATAAAATTTCAGACTTAAACCCTTACCATATATCCCGTCTCTCATGAATGTTCCCATTCCTCTACTGCAGATCCAGATTCCCTTCCACCTCACATCCTGACTTTTTGGCAGTTGTATACCTAAGTTTCATTGTTCTTATATGGTCCATATACTACAGCAGTGTTTACTGGTTTAGATTGACACAAGCACTGTGTACCTCTACACCACAGAGTGACCCAAGCCCCCTGACCTCTTATGTTATGTCCAGACCTGCTATTCTTGCTTCAACATCCATTTCTCTTTTTACTTGGAATATTAACAGCTTTGGTGAATAAATAAATTCAATCTTTTTGTGCTGTAGTGGTAGTATAGCAGGGAGGGTGTTTTCCTGCATGCTGACTGACACTGGTTTAATCCCTGCATCATATATAGTTGCCCAAGTCCTACAAGGAGTGATTTCTGAGCAAAGAATTAAGAATAAAACCTGAGCATTGCTGCCAGAAGTGTTTTTTCCCCAAAATGGAATCTTCCTATCACTTGTATCACTTGTCTTGTATCACTTGTCTTCCCATTGTTCATCGATTTGCTCGCGGGCACCAGTAACATCTCCATACGTCCTGTCACATGCTAGTGTAGCCCAAGGGCATCTGCTTGCTCCAGGAACATAAAGAGCCTCAAACCATTCCATGAAGTCATGGGAATGAGGTCTATAATTGTTACTGGTATTTGGCATATCAAATACGACAGGAGTAGCTTGCCAGGCTCTGCCATGAAGATGGGATACTCTGCCGTGCAGGTGGGATACTATCTTCCTATCAAATTTGGAAATTTCTTTTTAATTTCAGCAAGCATTGTGAAATTGTCAAGAACAGTGAAGCTTTAAAGAAATGGGCTTTCTCTCATAATGGAAAACTACTTCTCATTTGACTCCCCATCTCTAACTGTAATCTTACCTGGAACAATGAACAATTAGGTGAAAAAAAACAGCCTGAAACAAAGATAAGGGAGGAAAAGAAACTGCATCTAAAGCTAGATGAGTAAATTACTATCTCTTTTAATTTGATCAGCAATCTTAAGTACTCTTTTTCTTCCATGCCACATATGAAGATATTGGTGTTTGTGGATGGGGAAATATTTTGCTCACATATACAGAACTATTCCACATCAGAGCTATGTCATAATTTTGTTCTTTCTGTCACTTAAGTGACATTAGTTTTTTAATTTTTTGCTGTTTTATTATTATTTTATTTTTATTTTTATATATATTTTTTGCTTTTTGGGTCATACCCAGCAACGCTCAGGGGTTACCCCTGGCTCTGTACTCAGGAATTACTCCTGGCCGTGCTCGGGGACCATATGGGATGCCGGGGATTGAACCCGGCCGGCATGGGTCAGCCGCGTGCAAGGCAAACGCCCTACCCGCTGGGCTATCGCTCCGGCTCAAGTTTTTTAAATGTAGTATGTTGTGTGTGATTGTGTTTGTTATGTGATGTGTTTGTGTGTGTGTGTGTATGGAAAAATTCAGCATAGAAAGGTAATATTACTGTATTGGGGTCTTAAAATAGTGATTAGAGTATACAAAAAAATATGAGCCAGTATGTCCTCAGTTTAATTAATACCCACTTGGAGGCCAGATTAGAGCCCTTTTGTATTGCAAGTCTTAGTAAGCTTCTCTTATACGCAAAACCAGTGACATACCTTGTCAGAATGAAACCCAATCCCTGCTAGGAGTCTACAGTTACTTGCACAATCCAATGGCTAGTCCCTAGTTACTCTTCCACATAGTCATTGTGTTTCATATACTGTTTCGTGCAAAACGAGCACAGTATTTCCATTGCTTCTGCTTCTTGCAACTCTTTCCGTTACCTCTGCCTGGAACACTTCTCAAGGGAGTAAAATTGCTCACCCCTAAAAATTTCATACTGTTGAGAGCTACTTGTATTTCTTCTTCTTCTGAGGGATTTGATATTTTATTTAAAATTGGAGCGTTGTTTGTTTTCATTTTACTTTTAGGAGTCTTGAAGAATGGGGGCAGTAACACATTTTGTTTCTAAAATTGGTTTCACCAAAGAAAGTTTTCTAAAATGTGTATTCTTCCTATTTTGTTTTTGTGCCGCACCTGGCAGGAGTCAGGCATCCTCCTGGCTCTGCACTCTGGGATCACTCCCTGGTCATGCTCAGGTAACCATATGTGGTGCTGGGGAGCAAACCTGAGTTGACTACATACTAGGCACACTCTCTCTGTCTGTGTACTATCGCTTTAACCCTGTGTATCTATTTCTTGTGATTACTTTGATTAAATTATTATCAATAGTTTTTTTTACCTTGATATTAGAAAGGTATACCTTTAATTTTTACACTTAGATTTTGATGAGTTTGCATTTAATCTATAGGCATGAGATACAATCCAGACTAATCATTTTTCTCAAATGATCCTTTGTACATTTATATATTTACGTGTTTCCCAATATTTACGAGGTCCCTACGTGGAAGCAACCCATGGAGCTGACCTCCCAGTAAAGGGCTCAGCCAGCCCCTGGCCTAGTCCACCATTGCTCCAAGGGTTCACTCACACTTATGGGGAGGGACCACGCTGGCCAGACTCAGATCGGATATTTGGGCTCCGCCCTTTCCTCTGCCTCCATACCAGCTACCTTGGAAGAAAGACCCACCCACGCCAGACCCACAGCTCCATTGGCGTGTGGTCACAAATGGCGTGCAATATTCTTAGATAATACTGATTTTAGGATAAAGTCCTTCCCAGGATCTTTCACATTTATACACTGTATACAGTTATAGACAGGTTCTAACTGACACCCAACATCCCAGTAAGCCTAGCAAGAAGCCAAGAAGCCAGAGCAACACACATCATGCGGTCAGTCATTCTCAACATCAAAACTCCATAGTTCCTCAGAGCTCCACCCAAGAGAAAACCTGATCTTTCCCTTTAAGTTTCACCTGTAAATGCACAAGATGAGAGCCTTCTGCTGAGAGCATACCACCTACATGGCAGAGCCTGGCAAGCTACCTGTGTTTTATTTGTTATGCCAAAAACTAGTAACAATTATCAACCTCAATTCCGTGACCTGAAGAATGGTTTAGTCTTCCTGTCCCTGGAGTGAGCAGATGCCCTTGGGCTACACTTGCTTGTGACAGGAAGTATGGATGTGTTACTGGTGCCTGCTCCAGAAAATCGATGAACAATGGGAAGACAGTGATACAGTGAAAAGACTCCCACATGGGGGCAGAGCGGTTCCTCTCCCCCGCCCAGCCCTGAGTCGTCGGGAAGCATGGTGGGTTCCAGCCTGCCCACCACCCCGGAGAACCCACAACAAGCCGAAGACCCCCCACCCCACCCAGGGCGCCGCCCCACAGACTTCCCTCTCACGAACCCACCCGCCGACCAGCCCACACAGCCGATCACCGACACCCCACCCGGAGCAGTCTCCTCAACCGGCCCCGGCGGTCCGAGACCAGACATGGGGCGAGCGCCGCCTCCCGTGCCCAGCCTCAGGAGCGGAGGTGGGGGCCGCCGCCCACCACCCCGCAGAACCCACAACAACCAACGACCCCCCACCCAGGCGCCGCCTTTCACAACCCCCTCTCACAGAACCCCACCCAGCCGACCAGCCCACACACACCACACCCACCTGGAGCACCCCCAACCGGCCCCGTAGCTGAACCCAACATGGGCGAGCGCCGCCTCCTGCCCGCCGTCAGAGGCAGTCGGGAGGCAGGGGCCAGCCGCCCCACCACCCGCGAACCTCACAACAAGCAGAGACCCCACCCCCACCCAGGGCGCCCCTTTCCCACAACTCCCCTCACAGAACTCCACCCAGCCGACCAGCCCACACAGCCCGATCACGACACCCCACCCGAGCACTTCCCCCTCAACCGCCCCGGGCCAAGACTCCAATGGGGCGAGCGGCCGGCCTCCCTGGCCCAGCCGTTCAGGGACGGGAGGCAGTGGCCCAGCCGCCCACCACCCCCGGCAGACCCACAACAAGAACACCCCCACCCACCCAGGGCCGCCATCCACACTCCCCTCATGGAACCCACCCACGACCAGCCCACACAGCCCACAGACACCCACCCTGGAGCAGTTCCCTCAACCGGCCCCGCAGACCCAGACGAGAGCGCCTCCTCCCGGCCCAGCCGCAGAGGCAGCAGGAAGCCCAGCCCCACCCACCACCCCAAACCTCCACGCCGACCACCCCCACCCACCCAGGGCGCCGCCATTTCCACATTGACCCCCCTCTCACAGAACCCCCACCCACCGACCAGCCCACCACAGCCCGAACACGACACCCACCCTGGAGCAGTTTCTTCCTCAACCGCCCCGGCTGGTCAAGACCTCAGACAGGCAGAGCGGCCCCCCGCCCAGCCGCATGAGGCAGTCGGGAGGCAGGTGGGTCCAGCCTGGCCCACCACCCCGGCAGAACCTCACAACAAGCCAGACGACCCCCCCACCCCCCGGGCGCCGCCATTTTCCACATTGACTTCCCTCTCACAGAACTCCACCCAGCCGACCAGCCCACACAGCCCAGCCGCCGCGCGCGGCCGTTAATCAATAAAGCTTTATTTGGAGGTGTTTAATAGTAGCCTCCCACGGCAGCCTACAGCGCTCGTGTTGTATTTGATAGCCAAAGCCATAACAATATAGATCATTCTCAGACCTAAATAATGGTTTGAGCCTTTTCCGACCAAGCCGGCCCCCACAGCACAGACATAGAGATAACTGCCCCCGCAAAGAGATACGGGAGATCGATCGTGTAATAAATATGTATATATATACATATATACATATATATTGCCTTTTTGGGTCATGCCCATTAATGCTCAGGGGTTACTCCTGGCTTTGCACTCAGGTAAATTACTCCTGGAAGTTCTTTGGGGACCATATGGGATGCTGGGGATTGAATCCAGGTCGGCCCTCAAATGCCCTACCCCTTTTGTGCTATTGCTCTGGCCCCTGTACTGAATGTATATTCTTAAAAATATCTCTTTTGCCTCCTAATTTTAGATGCCACATTTACAATATTTAATAGTCATTTCTACTTAGGTGCTTTTTATTTAAAATTTTACATTAAGTTTTAGTGGTTTCATTGTTCTGATCAAATAACTAAAGCATACTTAAGGTACTTTCCTGCATCTGCTAAACAGAAAAGAAGTCAACAGCATCTGTTCTAAATTAGTCTGACATCCCTGGAGGAGGAGTGTGCCTCAATGCAAAATATGCATCTACATTCAATGAGTATCTGTTAAAACTGTATTCCTGGACCCCAATTCCTAACAAATTCTCCATTAGATTCTTATAGATAGACCAAAGGAGCCATTACAATATGTCTACTAATTAATTTCACAGTAAATTTTGTATGGAAAAAGAAAGAAAATCTATACATCATATTTTCCCTTATGAGTATCTATTATATTCCTTTTATTGACAAAATGCTTAAAAAATCTTTCTATTTTGTCATGCACGCATCAAAACAGGGTGAGACTTTAATAACTCAGAATGCTATTTAACTATTCCCCAAACAAATTGTTGTGATTTTCTTTGACATGACTTAATGTTATACCAACTGAAAGACCACTTGGGATAATTTGCCAAGTGGGAAAACCTAGGTGACTTAAGTGATTAATCAAAATTTTCTGCCTTGACTAAGGCATTTTTTTAGCACAAACTCATGAATAGTGCTTAATCTGCATATTCAGGAAGCCATTGCCATATGGGTAGGAGTCATTGTGCTAGCATATTCACTAACTGCATACATACTTAACAAATTGAAATTGTTTTGCATGTAAAATTACAGCAAGGATGAAAACTATCACAGGAAAATATACTTCACCAAAGATTGAATCCTGTGCTGTCCCAATGCATGTTATTCAAAGCTATCTTTTATGATTATTGCAAATGCACAAAATCCCTCTTCTTTCCCTACCCCTGCTATATGGACATTGCTTTACCTTTTGAGTATTTCCAGTGACTATATAGTTATTGGGAAAGAAGAGATAATTCCTCCTAAACAACGTTTAAGGGCCAATTCAGAAATATGACTAGATTTCATGCTTCTGTTGCTTTTTCTGTACTCTGAAGAATATTTTACAGATAGACAAAACATATAAGAAGTATTCATCATCACTGAGTATCAGAAAAATTCAAATTAAAAACAATGAGCTATCACCTCAAACCAGTGAGAATGGCCTATATTGAAAAGGCACATAACTATGTGAGCTCACAGGATATACACAAAAGGAACCCACATTCAGAGTTGAAATGAATGGAAAATGATTTGGCCACATAGAAAATGATATTTTAAAACACTAAAAATAGAGCTATTGTATGATCCAGTATTTTCAGTCCTTGATACTTATCCCAAATACAAAAACTCTAATTCAAGAAGACACATGCACTGTATGTTCATTGCAGTCATAGGAATACCTAGAGTAGTCAAGTGCTTGGAAACAACCCAGTAATGAATTGTAAAATCATTGCATTAAATACACAATAGAATATTAGTTATAAAAAGATAAAGTCTTGCTTTTATCTGTGTGCTAAAAAATAATAAGCAGGAAGGAGAAATACAAGTGCAAAATGATACCACTAGTGCAGTATATAAAGTGACAAAGCAATGGAGAGACAATGGCCAAGAAAACAAATAGATCTATCCTGCATACAGAGCAGAATTGCCAAGAAAGCATGAGAAGAGTGACAGAAGTGAGAAGGGGGACAGAGAAGAAAGGACCTGGGCACAGTGGAGTGCCCAGGTATTGATACTTTGATGGTAAATGTGGTACAATAAGTTTGTATGACTGAAGTATAATTATTACTTCTGTTAATATAAAATGAATAGTAATATTAGGTAGACTATGTTACTTCAATGGAAAATCATATTTAGAGGAACATTTTGTTACTAGACCTTATTTTATGTAAACAGATTACTTATTTTATTTTTTAATGTTTAACATGCTCACATGTGTGGGGGAGGGGCCATATTGGTCAACTTGGAGCAGGGATTTGGGCTCCTCCACCCTTGTCTCCACCTCCATGCCAGCTACCCCAGAAGAGAGATATGCAAAACCCACAGCTCCGTTGGCAACCCCAGAAGAGATCCAGACCCAACCACTCCAGACCCACAGCACATCTCTTGGCGCCACGTGGAAGCAACCCATGTAACTGACCTCCGGTGGTTGGTAAGGGGGCCCGGCCAGCCCCTGGCCGAGTCCAACTTTTGCTCCAAGTGTTCCCTCACATATGTGGGGGAGGGACCACGCTGACAGAACTTGGAGAGGATTTGGGCTCCTCTGCTCTTTCCTCCACCTCCGTGCCAGATACCCTGGAAGAGACATGCCAGACCCACAGCTCCGTTGGCGCAAGGTTTCAGAGCGGCCACGCAACAGTTTTAGACAGTGCTAGAAGGTAGGATCAGGTCCTTCCCAGGATCTTTCACATTTGTACACTGTATGCAGTACTGGGCAGGTTCTAATTATGACTAGTCATCCCAGTGATCCTAGCAGGAAGCCAGAGCAACCCTCACATCATGAGGTCAGTCATTTTCAACATCCAGACTCCACAGCTCTTCAGTGCTCCACCCTAGAGAAAACCTGATCTTTCCCCTTTGTATTTTATCAGTAAATGCTCTAGATGAGAGCCTTCTACTGAGAGTTTACCACCTACAAGGCAGAGCGTGGCAAGCTACCCGTGTTTTATTTGATATGCCAAATAAAAAGTAACAATTATGGACCTCATTCCCATAAAAGAATGATTTGAGACTTTTCCTGTTCCTGGAGCAAGCAGATGCCCCTGGGTACACTTGCTTGCAACAGGACTTATGGAGATGTTACTGGTACATGCTCGAGCAAATTGATGAACAACGAGAGGACATGTGATACAAGTGATGTTTAACAAATACAAGTAATTTAGAAAGGTTATGTTTTGTTGGGTGACAGTTATATAGAAATCAGTTAAATGGAAAGCAGAACAGCACAGGCTATTTTTCCAAGAGACATACAAGTTAGATAGTCATACGGCAAGTAAAGAACTCTGTTCTTAAAAGTCAGCAGTTATGATTCCTGCTGGATAAATATATCTGTCATCATGCTTGAACGGGTGAATATAATAGAAAAAGTCATAATTCAGGTGAATATAGATTTAGGAGGTTGGTTCACTGTCTTCCCTGTATCACTGTCTTCCCGTTCATCATCGTAGTTTTTTTTTGAGTGGGCACCAGTAACATCTCCATATGTCCTGTCTCATGCTAGTAGAGCCCAAGGGCAGATGCTTGCTCCAGGATCATAAAGTGCCTCAAACCATTCCATCAGATCATGGGAATGAGATATATAATTGTTACTGGTATTTAGCATATCATATACAACATGGGTAGCTTGCCAGGATCTACTGTGCCGGTGGCATACTCTTGTAGTCACCTCTGATTTTCAGCATTTATTGATGAACCATGCGGCCGCTTGCTGCTGAGTGAGCCGGGCTGTGATAGGCTCTTCTGCTGGGTGAAGTTCTGAACAGAGGTAAGTCCAGATGTGTAAAATGGTGACCCATGTGGAATATGGGGGGGTCATCTGGCTTCTTGTGAGGCTCTGCTGGGGTGGCGGGCCAGGGCTAGAACCCGCCATCCCTCCCGGGGTCCTCAATGAGTGGCTGCACACAGGGAGAGCCTGTACACCAAAGGGTGTACACATTAAATTGCAACAAAAAACAGCATACTTTGATAATAGAATTAGTGCAAAAAACACTACTCTAGGGGCCGGAGCGATAGTCCAGCGGGTAGGGCATTTGCCTTGCATGCGGCCGGCCCATGCCGGCCCTGGTTCGATCCCTGGCATCCCATATGGTCCCCCGAGGACCGTCAGGAGTAATTTCTGAGTGCAGAGCCAAGAGTAACCCCTGAGCGTCACCGGGTGTGACCCAAAAAAAGCAAAACAACAACAACAAAAAAATACCCTAAATGCCCATGCTTTAAATTATCACAAACGTGTGGGAGTCAGAGGCTATGTAAGAGAGAAAATGGAAGTGTGCTAACAATTGTTGAAAGTACTAATACCAACCTAGAACTGAGCATTAAATACTGTATTTAATGCTCAGGAGGTTGGTTAGAAACAATTATGAAGGAAGATGAAAGACATGGGACAGAAATGTATATGAACGCAGGATCAGAGAGATAGAACAGCTGGTAAGGCACTGGCCTTACATGCAGTCAGCCAGTGTTCATTCTTATGGCTCTCTGAGTCCACCCAGGAATAATTCTTGAGTGCAGAACCAGTAGTAACCCCTTAGTATGGCTATTTCCTGACCCCCCCAGAAATAAATGAACAATGTAATAAATATGTAGCATTCTAAAGAATTGTATCACACGATTACCAAATAATTAAATGACAGAATCCTGATCCAATTTGAACAGTTGTAATCTACAGTACACTCATACCATTAATGATAGTCTAATCTTTTCATCCTTTATTCTGGAAGTGTTATTCTGGCAGAACAAGCCAAGATAAGTTATTCCTCCTTTGCATTCCTCTGCTTGCCCTTTAAGAATCATCTAGTCTTTCTTAGATAGTATAGTATCTGACAGAACTTTTGCTGCAGCATTTAAAATAACTCTCATCCCCTCATTTTACTTTCTATGAATGGAATGATAATGCTTACAGTGTGCTTCAGTCAAAGCTGGCTCTAGGAAAGTCTAGAGAACTTGGATACCTAGATGCAATGGCACTAAAGTAAAATAAAGGTCCAAAACTTCTTTATGAGGAGAGGAGAGCTGGATGTGACAGAAAATAGATAAACCTGAAGACTGAAAAGTGAATCTTTATTCTCAGACTATGAGAAATGTGACTGGTGAGGATGCATTAAAATGGCAGAGGGGTTTGTAGAATGGAACTGTGGAAGCAGGGTTATGGAAACACACTGATGGCTATTACCTATGCTATGCTGGTGAAAAATAAGGACAATGGCCTGGACACAAGCAAATAAAGGACACAAGTATTTAGTAAGAAGAACAGAACAATACTGAATGAGGATATATTCTATATACACTAGCAAAGGCTTGAGATCACAAGTGAGTTTTGTTGTTGGGGTGTAGGCATACATAGGATATTTCAGGAAGTTTTGTTGGATGTAGATCAATAGTTTGCACTTTACAAATATAAGAATATTTTAGTGTTGGGGCCAGCAGGTAGGGTGTTTGCCTTACACGCAGTCGGCCCATGCTGTCCTGGGTTCGATCCCGGCATCCCATATGGTCCCCCAAGCACCGCCAGGAGTAATTCCTGAGTGCAGAACCAAGAGAAACCCCTGAGCATTACAGGGTGTGACACCCCCGAAAAAAAAAAGCAAAAAAAAAGAATATTTTAGTGTCATTTTTTCTTTAACTTTTTTAAAAATTAATTGAACATGAGTTGCAACGTTGCCAAGTTATTTGTGATTGAGTTTCAGGCATATGGTGCTAGAAGAGCAGTTTATTCACCTGTGTCCAGTTCCCTTCATCAATGACCCAGTAACCCTTCAACCCTAGCCTGTCTCTATGGCAGGCATTTTATACCTCCTTCCAGCACTCCAGAGTTGCTTCTTCCTTCCACCAATGTCATATTTTACCCTTCCCTAACTGTTGCTTTGGGCATTTATTATTTCCCTACTATGCTTCTTTATATCCCATATATGAGAAAGAACATTGTGTGTCTGTCTCTCTCCCTTTGACTAACTTTACTCAACGATGCTTTCCAGATATATCCACATAGCAGCAAATTGTATGACTCTCTTTTCTTATAGATGTATAATATCCAATTGTGTATATGCACCATGATTTCTGTTCTTAGACATTTGGGTTGTTTCCATCTTTTTGGCTATTGTAAATAGTGCTGTAATGAACAGAGGAGAGCAGGTGTCTTTCCTGAATTGTGTTTTTTGAGCCCTTGGAGTATATTCTAAGTAGTAGAATTGCCAAGTCCTATGGCAGCTCAATTTCTAGTTTTTTGAGGAATGTCCATATTATATTAAAAAGCCTGGATCAGTCCATTCCTACCAGCAGTGATTGAGGATCCTTAGCATCTACAACAACACTTTTCCTTTTGATGTGGGCCAATCTCTCTGGTATAAGGTGATATCTCACTGCTGTTTTGATTTGCATTTCCTGATTAATGATATAGAGTGTTTTTCATGTGCCTTTGGCATCTATACTTATGGTTCTGAGGAAGAATTCGATTCAACTCTTCTCCCTATTTATTTCTTTTTGGATTGGATCGTTTTTATTTTTTTTTGTATTTTTGCCTTTTTTTTCTTGTAAAGCTCTATTAGTGTTTTATATAACTTGGATATTAATATTCTCTCAGATGACTACTAGGCAAATCATTTTTCCAGTCTGTGGGCTGTCTTTGTATTCTGGTCATTCCTCACTTCCTTGGAGGTGTAGATGCTTCTTAATTTAATGCATTTCCATTGTGTATCTTTTGTTTCTACTCTGTTGGTCAAGGGTGTTGCCTCTTTAAAGATTCCTCTAGATTCAATGTCATAAATGGTTGAAATATTCCAACTTTTACCTGCTAATATTTTCAGACCAGTGTCAGCATAAGAGGCACATATTAAACTGAGCTTCACTTATGATTATGTAACTTGAAAATAGACTGAGTGCTAGTTGCATCTTATGTCAGAAAAGATGGATTAGAGTTGGGCTACATAAGCAATTTGATTACAAAAAATTTGCAAAGTTCAATTCTCAAAAAAGCAACAGATATTAATATTTCCAAAATATGATATGCTGGATACAAAAATTAGTTTTAAAACATCAAGTTCTAAGACGAACTTTGGTGTAAAAATTGTGCAACTTTTCTCTTACGTATGGTACTTAGAAAGTCATCAAAACTCTATAGAGTCTGAGAAATAAAATCTACAAGTATTCAAAGTGTACCCTGAATTGTATTGTCACGGCCTGTCTTTTTTCTGTTGTTTGGCTTTGATTTGGGGGCCACACCCAACAATGCTTAGGACTTACTCTTAGCTCTGTGCTCAGGGAACACTCCTAGTAGTGCTCAGGGGACAGTTTGCAGTGCTGAGCATCAAGCAAGGCATAGCCTTTGTAAGACAAGCTGATAGTACCTTACCCCAGTACTGTCTCTCCAGCCTCGTCACAGCCCATCTTTATGTACTGCCTATTTACATACAGTTTATCTTTTGATCTTGAAAATAAAAGTCATTTTAAAAATAAAATAAGAACTGAGCATTAAATAGAGGCAAAAAGATACACATGACAACCCTTTAAAAGTATGTTCTGTAATTCATAGTCTCGAGGGGAAGGAAAAGAGAAAGAGAGAGAAATGGAAAGAAACCAAGAACCTGCCATGGAGCAGGGCTGGGGGAGGGGGAGGGAACCGGGGACGGGTTGGTGGTGGGAGATGGGCACTGGTGGCGGGATGGGTGCTGCAACACTGTTTGACCAAAACCCAAATATGAACTTTTTAATTGTATATCTTTGTAATTTTAAAAATAAAAAATTAAAAAAAAATAAATAAAATAAGAGCAATGGAAGTTATTCCAAACCTTCCTAATGTGTATGAGAACACTAATCTACTCTAATAGTTTGCTCTTGTTCTATTTTATTTTTGCAAATCATACACCAAGGTAGATATTTTATAAATGAGGACATTGAATGATTTGAATCTTCTCTGTCAGTAAGTGGAATAATGAGGAAAGGAAACTAGTTCAGTTTTTCCTCATTATATTGTGCCAGGAGTTACCATGTCTAATGCTTTTATGGTCCAAGAAACCTAATTAGTTAGGGTGAACTGAATCTAGAACCTCCCAAGTGTTCCTTATTTATTTACAGAAATATAGAAGCATCCAGTAATCTTTACATCTTCAGGGAAACTTCTGGGTACTTTAGAGTTTTTCATTGCTAATTATAAATGTCTAGTCTATCATCCCCAGGCTTTATATTGATAGAACATTTATTTGTTAGCAAACTGAAGAGGACTGTGCTAATAGTGTCAAGAATTCATTCATATGCACTGCCTATGAATCTCTTACAGAAATATTTATGGCTGGAATAGGATTGAAAAAGCACAAAGAGAAATACTTTACTGAGAGAGATAATGAGAACCAACAGAACCATCAATGCCGATGAAAGGTGACTGAGGCAAAGTATAGGGGATATAGCCTGGCATGTGGCGACCTTGGTTTAAAGGTCACATAATGACCCCTGAGCACAGTCAAAGTGTACTTCTGAGCAAGGAGCAGAGAATAGCCCCTGGACATGCTGATTGTAGCCTAAGCTAGCCCCACTCTCCCCAAATAATGGTGAATATACAGCGCACAATTATTTTTGCCCTGGCATGGAATATACTATACAAAAATAAACTTAGTGTTCAAGTCCTATGTAGTATTAAATTGAATTGGACATATGACATGATATGGGCTAATCCACATTAATGTGAAACAGTCCTGGCTCTGATGATTACATTGTGTCTGGAACTGTCTGTACAGTTTGCAACATATAATTCATTCACTACCTCTTGCATTCCAGAGGCCTGTCTAGGATTATTGACTTGCTACCATCCCTTTAGAGGCAGCAATCAGTATTTTTTCTTTGAGATAAAATTGGTGATTGAATCCATTCAAGCAAATTCCTCCCCTCAAAATGTGTTTACCTATGACTGAACCTTGGTTTCTCTCTGTCCTTGTTTGTCCTTTCCAAAGCAAAACTGACACCATATAGGAGCCCCTCCTCAGTCACCCCTCTTCAGCCTCTCCCCCAAAGCCACCTCTTCCTTAGCAAAAGGCCTCTGGGTACCCTTCAATATCCTTATTGCTGGTTCATTTCATAAAATGTTGCAAAGGATGCTTCAAGAAGCATTCTTGCCACATCTTATTGCCCTGCTCACGTTTGAAGCCATACTTTTCAAAAATCATTACCTTCCCTGGAAACAAATTCATCACAAGCCTCTTAAATATACCTCATGTCCAGGACACTTTTGGACTGACATCTATTCATAGATCGACTATAAATAGGCTGCAATTTATACCCAATTAGAGATAGAGAGAAATTTGGGCTTGCAGGAAAATTTCCACTCACTCAGTATGCAGGGTTTGTGTCATGGCTGAGCAACTGATGTAACTGCCATTTGTTAAGATTTCACCTTATTTAATTTCCACTCAGACACTCCTAATTTGTGCAGTGTCTAGGGAATGACTTAAGACAGGGTAATTAATTGGAGCATCACATCTTTGAGGGGGAGGGGAGGTAAAACTATTTACTTATTTCCTTTTCTTCAAAAAATGTCTGAATAATGAGGCCACAGTCTCCTCCCTTTAATTGCCTTCTGAATTGCCATATCCTGATTAAATTAAAATCACTAAGGATATTCCTTCCCTAACTAAGAAAATGTAATTCAAATAATCTGCATGCTTTTGTTGCCCCTAAGAATCAAAATGAAGTTTTAACCTGCACTGAGTAAAATAAGCATGCAGTTTTAGAGAATGGGAGGAATGAGTTGTAATAGAAAATAGGGGTTTGGGTGGAGTATGTCTGATAACTCTGTTCATGCAATATTATCTGAAATGAGAAAGTTGAATCCTTAAGCTTGCATATGACTTGGGAGTTATTAGTTCAGCTGAATCAAAGTAACTGCTAAGAATTGAACATTAGGAGGCGAAATCTAAAAAGAGCTGGATTAGGAATTCAAGGAATGCTATTTTCAGCTCCACAGAAAAAGTGGCACTTTCTTTATTTTACCTCTATTTTACCTCTATTTGAGATAAAATTACATTCCTAACGTATTTGTGTATGTACATGGACATATGTATACACATATATATTTTGATGAAGTTGGTATATATGTGTGATATATGTGTATCTGGTGAATTTCTGGAATTCAAATTTGAAAGAACCGCTCAAATGACTCTGAAGGTGTTTTCAACATACCAAAGACATTGTGAGAGCTTGTAGAGCAGCACTTTTCAAATTTTAATGTGCACCCAGAGATCTTGTTAAACAGCAGATTCTGTTTCAGTAGACCCAAGAGGAGGCATGAGATTCGCATTTCTAGACAGTTTCCTGGTGATGCTGAGCTCCTGCTTCTTTCTCATAGTCACTGTCCTTTGACTCACAGAGCATCTCATTCATGATTATAAAGACTAACTACCATTGTATGGTGGATAATGTTCTTAATATAATGTAATTCCTGACAACTGATACTGAAATAAAGTCACTGATGTGAAAAGAGATTGAGTGGAGAAATTTTCAAAAAGTGTATAAATTAGGAATGGGGCATAGAATAGCAGTATAGCAGGCAGAGCATTTGCCTTGCACACGGTAGACTGGGTTTGATCCCCGTCATCTCATATTATTCCATGAGCACACCAGGAGCCCACCTGAGTGCAGAGTCAGGAGTAATCCCTGAACACTGTCCAGTGTGGCCCAGAAACAAACAACAAAAACACAGAATACAACAAAACAAACAAAAAAAAACTATGAAGAGCAGGGATTTCTGTTGTAGTCATGCATCTGTGATGAATATATATTAGTACTATACACTATACATACCCAACATAACCTAATATGTTTTAAAAACCAAATATAACATAATATAACAAACCTAATATGACTTGTCTCAGAGTGCCATTGTTAATCCTCTCAATAATCCTCTGAATATTAGGCATTTTGTTTTCATTTTCCCTAAAAGTATCCTAAAGCTTAGAATTAGTGTGATTAGCACAAAATCACATAATTTACCCTGAGAGGAAAAGCTGAGACCTGTACTTTCTGGTCTCAAGTCCAGGGTTCTTTCTGTTTATAGTGAATTTTTGTGGGTCACATATTATTCTCACTTGTGGATTGGGTGGGTCTGGATCAGTGGGTATCAGTCTAATAAAAACAAACCATAAAGAATGTTAGTGACAAACATCATCCCAGAGCAATTGAGCCTCCAGAATTAGAGACAGAACAGCATTTCTTTGTAATCTTCCAAGGGTATTTTGATGCATTACAAAGATTGCAAACCAATAGCATCAGGCAATCACTAAAGTACATTCAACTGCAGGAATTCTACTTGACTATAATGATAGGTTTTGTTACTAACTTCACAAGGGAAATCTCAGTGGCACTGGAATCTAAATAAGTATAGATAACCCTGTCATTGACTGTTACAAAAGAGTTAAAATAGAGCTGGGCAGGTAGCAGTGTTCATGGGTACACATTTGCATGTAAAACAGCTTGTTTTAATTCCTAGCACTCAAGGCCACCGAAGACTCCAATCAGCCCTTGGTCCTTGCCACCAAAGGCCTGAACAGCATCACATGCTGAGGCTCTAACTTTGAACTGTCTTGCCCAGTTGGCCAATTATTACTAGATATGGCCCTGGGTTCCTCTGAGCAAAACTTGGTCACATTTCCCCACATATTAAATTAGTATTTAACAAGCTTTTATAACTTGTCTTATTACACAGTACATAAAACTTTAGGTTGGTTTCAGGTGAAACTTTTGGACCTGAAATGAGGCAAGTGCACATTCTTGTTTGTTCCTTTAATCCTTACTCAGCACATCTGTATTTGAGTGTCTAGGATTTTACTGGATTGAATATCAAAAGCTATGATGATCTTCAGAAGCTCTCAATTTTCTCCTGCAGCTGCTATAGGATTTACACACAAAAGATGCTTTTTTTAATAGTTGCTAGATTACCTAAGTGGTCTATGTCAGAATTGGTAAACAGGTTTAAAATCCTCCTTCTTAAGTGTTAAGTTTTCAGTATTAAGTTCTCTAGCTTGAAATTTCAGGAAAATTAAGTAATTTTGGAAGATGATTTGCTTTTTTTGTTTCCTTCTTTTACTTTTTATTTATTTATTTATTATTTTTATTATACCACCATGAGATATACAATTACAAAGATGTGCATAATTGGGTCTCAGTCATACAGTGTTCCAGTTCCCGTCCCTCCACCAATGCCCCATTCCTACCAACAATGTCCACACATTCCCTCCCACCTCCCCACCTCCCCCATTTCTGCCTCTATGACAGGCACTTTTCTTCTCTCTCTCTCATTCTCTCTCTCTCTCTCTCTCTCTCTCTTGCTCCCTCCCCACTACCCCTCTGGTTTAGGACAATATCTGGTGGTACTCAGAGGTCACATCATCTCTGTACTTAGGTTTGATCCTGGTGGTATTTCAGGGACCCTTCAGTTGAGGGGATGGAACCCATGCCTTTTGCATGCAAAGCATAGGTTTCTCTGTTGAATTTTATCAATTGTTTGTTTTTACAGAATATATTTTCTTTTAAATGCCGTGGAATGAAGAGGAGATTAGTTAGTGGTTTACTCCAGTACATGGGCCATATTTTCAAAGGTGAGCAGATAGAAAGAGTAAGGTTTTGGCTTGCCTGGTGGTAGTCTGTGAATATGTGTTTGACCACCTGTTGTTTAGGAGAGCTAGTAAGAACACTTCTGGGAGTTGTCTAACTCTATAAGATGACACAGATGAGTCTTAGGTCCTTGAAGAAGTTTCAGAATTTGAAAAAATTTGATATTGTAGCTCATTTAATTTCGGTAGAGAAAATTCAATCCAACAAATATCCTTAAGTGGCTGTTATACAAACAAGCCTTGATTTCTCCATTTTCTGCTTGGGCTTTTTAACAAAACAGATTACTCATAATAAAATAAAAAATACAGCATTCTGAAACCACAATATTAGTCAATTGGAGTGTCAGAGGCAGAAGAATCTTTCTGAGAGCAAGGCATCAATACTGCTCTGCCTTAGCCAGACCGCATCATTTTTCTTATATTTTTTTTTAAAGAGTGCTTATCTGATCCTCTGCTTTTTCATTTAGTTGACTATGGGGAATTGTCTGGTTGTCATAGCAATATACACTGTCATTCACCACATGCAGAATAGTCTTTTAACAACTCATTATCTTTGATAACTTCTGGATTTTCCATTGTATTTTTGTAATTTCTTGATTAACATAACTACTGAGTCCCATGAGTCTCAGGTTCTTTTTGTTAGATTTCCGATATATAGCCTTCATCTCTTGCCTTGCAAAATGACATTCCCTGAACCTATCAGGGTCTGATCATTTAGAAATTGTTTAGCTACCTCTCTTCTTAGAAGACTGTATTTATAGTATTAGAAATTTCTTCTGTTATACTGACTCAAAATTGTATAGTGGAACTTTATTTTCTACTGGAAAATAGAAAATATTTTCATGATCACGATCTTCCCGTTGATCATCTATTTGCTAGAGTGGGCACCAGTAATATCTCCATATGTCCTGTCTCATGCCAGTAGAGCCAGGGGCATCTGCTTGCTACAGGAACATAAAGAGCCTCAAACCATTATATTAGGTCATGGGAATGACCTAATATAATTGTTACTGGAATTTGGCATATCAAATACAACACGAGAAGCTTGCCAGGCTTGCCGAGCGGGAGGCAAACTCTTTTAAACACCTCTAAATAAAACATTTATTGATGAGCCGCGCAGCCGCTACCACGCGAGCCGGGCTGTGATGGGCTGGTCTGCTGGGTGGAGTTCTGACGAGAGGGAAGTCCAAATGTGGAAAATGGCAGCGCTCGTGGAAGTGAGGGGGTGGTCTGGCTTGTTGTGAGGCTCTGCCGAGGTGGTGGGCCAGGGCTAGAACCCGCCATGCCTCCCGACTGCCTCATGAACGGCTGTGCACAGGCAGAGCAAGGAACAGTTCTGCCCCATGTCTGAGAGCTTAACCCAGATTTAATCCCTGGCCCCATGTGGCCCCCAAATGAACCCGAGTTCCCCAGAAAAGACCCTCCGAAGAGAACTCTTCCATAGAAGACTATTCAAAGGGCTCGTGTGGGTGCTCAGCACACGGGGCCCTGGTGTGTGCCCAGGTCCTGCAGGGCCCCATAGCACCCCTGCGAGGGACCCGCAAGCAATGCACTGGGGTATTCTTGATCCCCACTGGGCATGGCCCCCAAGACGAGAACTCCCGTCCCAAGTGTGGCTCCTCCCTGCGCATCTGCTCAGACACAGCAGCCGCCGCTCAAGCAGACCCTCACTCCGCGGCCAGGGGCTCTGCAGCAGAGACCCCCTGCACCCATCAGCTGCTGGCCTGCCCCTCAGGTCTCCTCTGAGCCCCTCTCCCCTCCCCACTAGCCTCCCTCCCTCACACCGGCCTCTCACACAGGATCTCCTTCCTTCCGGGACCTGCTGGCTGGTCAGTTCTCGGCCTGCTCCCTGCACACAGCATGAAGCTTCCCAAACGTGCCGCCTACAGCACATCCGATCTCCCCAATCCCTCTCCTCCGCAGCTTCCCGACAGAATGGACGCCTTTCCACACCCTCTCTGCTCTCCAAAACACCTTGCAAATAACAAATGCAGCAAACCAGAAACCAGCTAAAGCCAGGATTCCCTTAGGAGGCCACAGGCCGCATGGAGGAAGGCAGACACCCGCGAGTGGGCCCACGGCCACGGTGCAAAGGGAGCGAGAGCCAGCAAGCAACCCAAGGGCGGGGGTCCGCAGACCAGAGACAGGGACGCCGCGGGCGCCTCTCTAAGGCCGTCCTTGGAGGGACACTCCGGCAAATCCTTCCACCATGCAAACTGTTGTGGAACAGGGGAACCCCCCCCCACAGGGGGGAGCCTTGGGAAACTGCAGCATCAGGAACCCAACCCCGCCCACCCCCCCCCCCCAAACTCCTTCTTCTTCAAACCTCTCTCACCACGCAGTCAAAGAACACGCAGCCACTGGTCAAGTCAAGTCAAGTCCAACACAAAGGCAGCCCTGGGCACCGCCTGAGCAGACAAAACCAGTTTGGTCCAACACACAATGCCTGACTCAGCTGACTTTGTGAGGCTGACCTGGCCTGGGTCACTTCTTCTTTGTGCCTCTGGAAATCGTAAGTAAAATCTAGACTGTCCCCAGGGCTGGCAGGAGGAAGCCGTGGAAAGTTCTGACTGCATCGACTGCTGGGAGGCCTCTGAGATGGTGCTTCAGGGTGACCCGCCGACCTCAGTCTCCCTCCAAGGTCCAGCTAAGCTTCCCGGCGTGTGCGGTGACTGGTCAGTCCCCCTCAGTAACATCAAGGTGTGTGCGGTGGTTGGTCAGGGCCCCTCAGTAATGTCAAGGTGTGTGCGGTGGTTGGTCAGGGCCCCTCAGTAGTGTCAAGGTGTGTGCGGTGGTTGGTCAGGGCCCCCTCAGTTACGTCAAGCTGCAACAATACCGGGTCAATCACTTCTCACTCACTTTCACTTCTGACTGACACAGAGCGGGTGTTTCAATTCTCTGTCCATGTTCACTAAAGAGATCTAAAAGCTGGAACAGGAAAGGTACCTGGTTCCATCCCAACACTTCACACGGTCATCCCCTGAGCACTGCCAGGACTGAACCCGAAGCACAGAGCCAGGAGTAAGCCCTGAGCACTGTTGGGTGTGGCCCCAAAACAAAGGGGACTGGGATGAGGAGAAGAAGTGCAGCAATCAGGGCTCTTGCCTCACACACGGCTGACCCTGGCCCCCATATGGCCCCCCAGAGCCCACCAGGAGTGGTCCCTGCATGCACTGGGCACCACTAGCTGTGGCCAAACACCTCCCCCACCAAAAAATATTTTCAAATATGGTCAAAGAATTGGATCCCCACTAAGTTGGGTTTCTATTGTTAAATTGTGTTTGCTGGGGCCTGGAGCCTCAGGACAGTGGGCAAGGCACCTGCCTTAGGTGACCTGGGCGTGGCCCTGAGTCTGTCAGAGTGATCCCCAAGCAGAGAGCCAGGAATAAACCCCAGGTGGCCCCCAAACATCTGCTTCCTCCAACAACTCAGAACGTTGGGCCAAGAGCCAGGTTGCCTGCGCAGGGGCTGGCCGAGGCTGCGGCTCAGTGAGGAGAGCCTGTGGGGCCCGGCACCAAACGCATGCCTCATCTCCATCTCCAGACCGCAACTCCACCCCACACCGGCCTAATACCACAATTTGGTCTAGAACTGAGATGGGAAGATGGGAGGATGGGTGGGTGAACGGGTAAATGGCTGGGTGGACGGACGGACGGATGGAATGGAAGGATGGATGGAAGGATGGATGGATGGATGGATGGATGGATGGATGGATGGATGGATGGACGGACGGACGGACGGACGGACGGACGGACGGATGGAAGTCAAATGAGTAAATGAAAGGACATAGCACATATATGTGTCAACACGTAGGTGCTGGAGGGTCCACAGCCGGGAGACTGGCAGGGCCCAGCCCTGAGTCGGCACCGGTGCGGGGCTTGTGCTGTGGGTCTGTCTGTTTCTCTCTTCCTCCAAATGCCCACCGAGTCGGAGTGAGCGCGAGGAGGGCAGCTCTGAACGGGCTCCCAAACAGCTGGGGCACAGCACACTCCGGGCTCAGAAGAAAGAGGGTCTGAGTGCTTCATGGACGGTGGCAAGTCGACCCACGCCTGACTTGTTCTGGTGACCTGGCATCACTCCTCGCCATATTTTACAAATAATAAATATTTTTATCATTTGTAGCTGCTACTCTATTAATGGCAGTGTGAGTCTGCTACTAACATTAAATAATGTTAGCAAACAGATCATTCTCATTTAGAAGGCATATTTTGTTAGAACTCAGAGGTCCCTTAGCTAAGAGTGTCAAAGTCAATTCTCATGTGAGCATTAAATGTGGCTTTCCACTTCAAAGTGTAAAATAGCTTTCCCTGTTGATTTAAGAAAAGTAGATCTTTGTACTAAAATGGAATATTCAAGTTTTAATTCTCTGGAGTTATCTGTATTGTCTGGAGGCTGAGTTTATGTGAAATGTAGTTATGTAAATATTAAAATTATAGTAATTTAACTTTCTAATGGAAAATTCAGAACTATAAGCCCTATAAAAGTTGGTATTTTTATTTATTTCATTGTTAGAATATTTGCCTTTTTGTAAATGTTTTAGCCAGTATAACCTGGTAGAAAAGTTCTTTGACTTTATTTGGTCTCTGAATTGGATGATAAAATGAGACATATTTGCTAGATGTGTTAGGTGTTTGATATTTTTCCTTCTAAGTCTCCTCTTAATACTTTTAGAAGTCAGAAAATAAGGGATTTCCTCTACCATGTCCATAATGTTTAGATTCTTAAAACAAATTGAAGCCAGTGTTATAATAAGTAATTTTATTAATTTCATTTTTTCATTTAAATGTGATTTTTCATTCAATAAAATGGAGGTTCCAAATTAAGCTGTGAGCTAATTTAAAAACTAAATAAATTTAATGATCAATTTATTAAAATATATAGAACTTGGGGGGTTTTGTTTTGTATGACACTGTGTTGCTCCTGGCTTGCTCCTGGCTGTGTACTCATGAATCAGTCTGGGGGCTCATGGTACCCTGTGTGATAAAGGAAATTGAACCTGTGGTAGCAAAGTACAAGGCAACTGTCCAGCCTCCACTACTATCATTCTAGTCCCATCAAAAATATAAGTTTTTGACAAATATCTCTTGATGTTGTTCCTTTAAAGCATATGCCATCATTCATATGGTTTTATTTTCCTTTAACTGTTAAAGAGAATTCTACCTGATTTAAATTTTTCATTAAAAATTTTTTTCATTAAAACTGTAATTTGAAGCAACAAAAAGACCCACATCCAATGTAGAGACTTAACAAGTATAGCATTTTGTAAAATTATATACTTTACTTTGAAATGAATTTGAATTACATTTTTACCTATTTATAAACCGGAGAGATTGGTCTGCATAGGGAAGAGGATGTTATGATATGGGAGAGGAAAGGTATTTCTTTTATTATTTTTCTTTTCCCAAATTTTATTATACCACTTTTAGACATACAATTGCAAGATGCTTATGTAGAGTTTTGGTTCTACAGTGGAGGAAAGCTATTTCTGAGTATGAAGGGATGTGGAAATAAAACCAATTCTTTTTCTGGTTAATCATATAAATATTGTGAATATCATTTTTATGTGGTTTTGGGTCATAACAGTAGGAACTTGGGGTTTACGCTTGGCTTGTTGCTTGAGGCTGCTCTTTGAAATGTTTGGAGAATCATGCAATGCTGGAATTTAAACCAGTGTTCCTCAAATGCCAAGTATTCATTTAGATATTGAACTATCTTTCTGATTCACATAGTAATTTTTGTCCATCTTACAGTCAGTTGACATAGAAAAAGCTGCATGAGCACTTAACCTATATGAAGATAAGTATATGCCATAAAACAATTACTCATCTATGCCATAAAAATATCACCACTAAGATTATCAGTCTATGCTTTTAAATGTGTTATGTTTTCTGATAAGAAAACAACATAAGACCTGTTCTCATCAAATATGTAGTATATAATATAGTATTATATTTAATATTAATTGTGTTGGATAATAAATCTTTAGGACATATTGAACTCTATAGATAAAGTTTGTGCTTTTTTATTAATATCTACCCATTTCCCCCTTTTTCAACCCCTGGAAACTACCATTCTATTTTCTGAGTCTGTGAATTTGACTCTTTCCTTGTTTTTTTTTATGAAAGTAGCATAATGTAGGATCTGTCCTTTTCCTGAATTATTTCACTGAATTACGCCATTAATATTTTTCACAGGGAAACAGTTCTTACTTTTGAAGACTGAATAATGTTCCATGGTATATGTTTCATGTTTTCATTATATATCCATCCATTGATAAAGAGTTTGAGATTGGGTTCATATAACCATTATGAATAACATCTAACCTTTGTTTCCCTGCACTATTTTAACATTGAAAACACTTGAAACTTTCATTATATAATACAGATTCTATTGAGTGGTATGCACTATAAATTACAGAATTCAACAAAGTTATTGAGCATTTACTATTGATTCCATAGTGTTTATGTCTCCATAAGCATGATTGACAACGAACTTTATGTAAAAAAAATAGAAGCTAAAAAGAAGAAAAATGAAAGAAACTGTAGGGACTGGAGACAGTTTAAGTGATAGAAAAGTTATCTAGCATGTTGAAGGCCCTGAATCAGATACATGTATAGCACGATTCCTAGAACACCATGGAATGTGACATTGGTGGTCATCTTAGCATCACCAGACCAAACAATACTTACTGCATTATTATACTTATATATTATTATAATGCCAAGCCATAAGAGAAACACTAGCTGGTTGAGTGTCACTGGGAGTGGCCCTAAGTTCCCTGAACTGCGCTGATGATGTTGCCTATACAAAAGACAGAAGAAGAAAAGAAAGCATAATAGAAAGTTCAACTAATTTTAAGCACTGGAAAACTTTATGAATTAAAAACAACGTGAATATATGCAACATCTATTTACATTCTGTCTTTTTAATTTGCATTTTCAGTTTAGTTAAAGAACACTTTTTGTTGCTATTATTTTGATTTTTAAATCAGTCATGATTTTAAGATGAGATTATTAATATTGATACTGGATAATGCTTATTTAATTTTTTACCTTTTTAATATTACAGCAAGAACATAAATGTATATTCTATTTCTTCCAGAAGTTATTTGAGCATATTGCTGTAGTTCTTTCTTTAGTTTTGTTAGGAAAGGAAAACTCCTTATGATCATTAGATTTCCTCAAGATCTGTAGAATAAAATATGCTCAATCAAAAGCTAGGTTTAATATCTTTTATTTCCTTTAGAGATGTCCAAGAAAATTTCTCAGCAGCTGAATAATAAGTATGTTCTAATGGATTTTTAATTTATTTCTTCTTCTTGGTCAGCTTCAAAGATAAACATATATCACCTGAACATGGATATATATACACAAATACAGTCACACTCATTTAGAACACATACGATATACATATTTTAAAAAAAAACTTCAGACTTGCTTTTGTTTTCGGAAATGAAAGCTGTTTGTAACTTAGAGTTGATTGCTATGGACTATTTTTCTGAAGAAAATACTATAACTGGAACTCTCAGCATTGTGTGATTGATAGTCTTATTTATTGATATAAAATCACTAGAGTAGGCCTAGGCTTGAAGAAACTCCTTTCCACTTTCTATTTCTACAAAATATTTCTGCAAAATATTCCTTGCTTTATATTTATCCCAGCTCATATAGAGTTCACCAAGCTTATTTCATATTCTGAGTAGTGGCTTATAAATATAGGAAGCTAGAAGATGGCAGATTCTTCTTTCAGTTTGGCCTAAAGGGGCACTCAACTTTGCATTTTGACTTTGGTAATTGAATATTATATCTGTGTTTCTGCCATATTATCATTAAAAAAGTACCAAAGGAAATCAATTTAGTCTAACAGTTAAATATATATTGGATAACATTGCTAACTTTTGAATAAGCTCATACAAGGAATAAAATGAACAAAGAAAAATAAAGCTAGTGATTTCAGTGTTGTTTTATTTTGCTTTTATTTCTGAAATGCTACTGTCTGCTTTTGTAACCCTGAACAAATTACTATTAATTGAAGTGGCATATCTGAGGCAAGACTTTTCTAGAAACTTAAGTAGTTCATTCTCTTCAATAAAATAAAAGATGCTGATAGGCATTTTTCTTTCTCTTTCCAGGATATTCTAGAAACTTGTTTTCCTGTTTCCCTAAGAAAATAACTAGCTTTCTATTCCCCAACAGAGTTCATTTGGAAAGTTAAAGAATGCAAAAAGAAGGAGTGGGACCTAGAGTTGATTTTAACCTAATTTTTTTTTTCACCCCCCCCTCCCCCCCCTGTAAGAAAACCAAGACGACACAGCAGTGAACATAGATAGGGGGGTTTTTTTTTTTTACATTTAATTTCACCCCCAAACTAGACATTAAGATAAAAATGCAATTGTTGCATAAAGAAAATTTAGGTGTTTGATTATATGAAAGCACAGTAACAAAAAGAAGTTTTTTGCAACTGAAAGTAATAGTCATTCCCCAGGAAAGTGTGAAGGAATTAACTAGAAATTTTGATGGGTAAATTGAAGATGGTAATTGAAATTGAAAAGAGTTTGCCCACTTTGAGAATGGTAGGTACAGAGAGCCTTGAGTAGACTGAGTGGACTCGGCAAAATCTAGATCATTTAAATAAACCAAAGAGGTCTCCTTTAAGCTCCTTTATAACAGAACCTAAACTGAGAAGAAACTGTAAGAAATGTTATAAAAACTGAACAGTACAGTCTAATAGAAATGGAGGATAAGGAAGATAAGATGGAGAGAGAATAGGAGAAAAATGCTCAGAGAGCAAGCACATATAGTTTTACTTTTACATGAAAATGAAAATCAGTGGAATTGAATAAAGTAAGTACAGCTCCTTCAAAGATGTTTGCTAAAAGTTTAGGAAAACCAATTGGACACAATTATCAAGGAAGCATTCAATGTGAATTTGTTATAAATGGTATGTTCCACTTTTAGGTGAGTTTCTAGACCTAGGACACACTCAAGAGAAACACAGTAATATTCAGAGGTGGGGATCATAATGAGTTTCTGGAGAAAGTTTCTATTACTGTACTTTTACAGCAATTATAAATAAAAGTTTTATACAATTGAAAATAAAAAATTGACAAATTTGATAAAAGAGAAATGAAAGAAGAGGTAAAAAGAGAAAATGAAAAGCATTAAGGATAGACAATAAAATAGATAATAGGTAAGGCATTCCATGAAGAAGAAAATCAAAGTAATGGACCATAGCAAATACCAAAAACATAGCTGAAAAGAAAATTGTTTTAGTTAATGATATAGCCACTAAGCTTTGTGATTTCTAACCCAGTTAAAGGTATGATGGCATTCATTTTGTTCCTTCATTTTGAAAAACTTTAACATACAACTGTGACCAATTATCTGTCACCTATATTATTATTGAGTTTAATTTAGCTTAGTTTCCAAAATTTTTATTGTTAAATTCCAAGTTTAGAGGTCCAGTTATAATCCCTAATAGCACTAAAATAAACATTTCATTTCATTACTATAGGTGTGTATATGTGTGTTCTTACTGCTGAAAACAAAATTGTGTAGTAACAAAGATAATAGATAAGAGAACCATCCTTTGGGAAAGACTTATTAGTAGGTTGTAAGGGTTTAATAAATATTAAATTATCTTGATGAAAATTAGAAAGTGGTTATAATACCATATTTTCTTGCAGAAGGGACACCTAGCGGTGTGCAGAGGTTATTTCTGACTATGTTCTGGAGTAACTCCTGCTAGTGCTCAGGGTACTACATTTGGTGAAAAATTTAAAGTGGGTTCTGTGACTTGTGCTTTAATTTCATACTATCTCTTTAGCTCCAATAATGGATATCTGAGTCAATGTTATAGATGGTTAGCTAAGACATTTATGAACTACAAAAGTTAACTTGAAAATAGTGAGTTTGATGGGATGGTTGTGTTCTCCACACTCAGTGGTAAGAATGGCAGGGAATCTGGGGCCAGCGCGATTGTCCAGCGGGCAGGGCATTTGCCTTGCAGATGGTCAAACCCTGGGTTCAATTCCCCAACATCCCATATGGTCACCCGAGCACCACCAGGAGTAATTCCTGAGTGCAGAGCCAGGAGTAACCCCTGAGCATTGCTGGGTGTGACCAAAAAAAAAAAAAAAGAATGGCAGAGTATCTCCAAGAGTGGTCTCTGGTATTGTACAGAGAGGGGACATGGTGTGTGCTGTGGTCTGCCACTTCAGGTTCTCCAGTTTTGTGTTAATTTCCAGTGTGCCAGACAGAAATGTTCTATTGAGTATTCACTCATGAATTATTTCACAGTATTTTTCTATTTCAGAGTAAGTTCATTACCAGTACATGGTAATGATAGGAGTGAGGAGTTGCTATTAATAGGTGCTCACTGCTGCTTATTTCTCATCTAATTAATAGGTAACTATGACATCATCTGTCAAATGGTAATTTTTGCTGAGCTGATCTTTTGCATTACTAACAATTTTGCATAATTAGATTATGAATAGTATTTCTTGTGGAACCAGGTCAATGGGTTACATTGTTTATTTTTAAGTTAAAAATATTTTTAACTTAAAATAAACTGAATGTATACTTATAATTTTTCATGAAAATTAATTCTAAACATAAGAAAGATAACTGGAAAGAAACAAGATGAGAAATAAGATCCTTGGAAGAAAATACTGTGTGTTTCTAGAATTGCTAATAGTGAAGAGAATGAATACTAGACACAGTAATCCAGAGACTTGATACAGGCGCATCAAGGGAGAGAGGCAGAGAGTTCAGGGCCATGAGTGTACCCTAAAACAAAGAAGAGGGGAAAGGGGAGAGGAGGTGTTGAATATTTTTCTTTGTGATTAATGGAATTTCAGGATCATGTTTTAATATGAATAGTATGAAAGTGTATCTGTCTTTTTTTTTTCTTACTGCTTTTGAACTGTAACTTCAGGTTTTTTTTTCATTTGATTCCTTTTTCTCTGAAAACATGGGGGAAAGTAAGTCTCTACAGAGTTTTACAAGATTCTTAAGCTAGTTGATTGATCTGTTCCCATTTCTTCATCTTTAAGCAACACAATAGACCTCCATAAATGAATGATTTTAATGGCAGGATGTAAATTATACCTGAAATTTAAAATGCCTCTTTGCACCAAGAAATACTATTGCAGGTAATCAACTCTTCTGGGTCCCAGGAAAGCAATAATTTTGTAGAGCCTTAAGAGAGTTGAGTCTCAGAAATACCATGTGGAGCAAAATTTTCCTTCAACCACAAGCTTGGCCTAGGTTCTTATTCAAACAGTTCTCTAAATAACATTTTGATCTTATTTTATATTTTAATGTATATGATCTCTTGTTATAGTGTGCTAAAGTTCTTGTCTTCAGGCAGTTAAGATTGAAAGCAGAAGACTGGAAACTGGGAAGGCTGAATTCAATAGAATCTTTTTTAGAAAAGAGAAGAGTAGGGAGGCTGAGGAATGGCATATATGATGGAAATGTGGAAAAAAAAGCTTCTTTTTTATATTACCGTTGCTACTAGGGGTGGAGGTGAAGGGACTGGGGACATGCTTCATTGGGCTTAAGAGATGGAAACTAACAAGTTAAAGTGGCTGGGGAAGAGCTGGAAGCCTGAAAATAATTATCTTCTGTGTACGTATGTATGTATGTATATATATATACACAGAAGATAATCCTTTCATTATATATATATATATATATATATATATATATATCTGCCCTGTGGGTGCTGGATGATTAATGGCCTGACATAGAAAAAGACTGGGCCCCCCTCCCCCAGGATGAACCTAGAGCCACGGCAGAGCCTGGCAAGCTACCCCTGGTGTATTTGATATGCCAATAACTAACAAAAATGGACCTCATTCCCAATGTATGGAGGTGTTACTGGTGCCCGCTCGAGAAAATAGATGAACAATGGGAAGACAAGTAAATATATGTGTGTGTGTTTGTGTGTGTGTATGTGTGTGTGTATGTATGGGTTCATATCCTGGTGCCACTTTTCAGACTTTTCCTCTGGGCCATTCACTCTAATCTCTCCCTATCAATTTTCCTCTTGTACCTGTACTGCTGATGCCAGTGGACCCGGGGTGATTTATGTGAAGCAGAGAGGAGAGAAACAGATACTTTCTCCCCATCCAACTCAGTTACCCCAGACCAGCTGAGAAAGCTAGGACTGATAAACTCTGCAATGAAATTCTACATGGTCACAGACCTCCGGTTCTCCAGGAGCACTAGGTAGCCCTTAAGCCACACCTGACATCCACCTATTCTGCCTGGCACAGGACTTAATCCCCACCACCTGATTTCTCTGGAACTGACTCAGGCTAGAGTGAGAAATTGCTCTTTGCTGGAAGAGAAAATCAGTCGTAAGCCTTGTGTATGCATTTTGGATCCTTGCCTTTTCACAGAAAAGAATTTCAAGAGGAAGCAAGCAGTAAACACAGATTTTATTTGGAGGTTTTGAGGAAGGGGAAGGAGGAAGAAAAAGGTAAACAGAGAGACAGAGACAGAGAGAAAGAAAGAATGTGGATTTCTCCAGGGGTGGAGAGAGCCCCTGTACAATCTGTCACAAGCCTGACAGGTGAGTGGAGTAAGATGGAGTACGATATGCTTAAATACTTTTAATTATTGAGTTCACACAGTCAAACTATCGCTGAAGTCACAAATATAAGTAAGCAAATCCAGCTAAGAACATTCATATAACTAATAGTACATTTTAAATCAAATCCTCACTTCTAGCTGACTGAGGCCATAGACCAGCACTCTTAATGTGACATATCTTAGGAATCCAGTATGCTCCGTAGTCTGAGCTATCTGGTCTACCAGCCTGGGGTTAGGCAGAGGGATGGGAGTCACATGTGGTGCCACCTTTTTTGGACAGTATAAAGACTAGTCAGACCAACTCTGTCCAAATCTTAGGGACATAGAGGACAAGGCATTGATCCCGAGGTTCACATCAAGTCCCAAGTACATTGGAGACAAGGAGATCCAGAGGGTCTAACCAAGCCTGACAAGAGTTGACAGAAGCCTGTCATTTAAAGTCCACTGTTCAATCATTTTGGAGTGTCATCAATACAATTGGCCAGTCAGGAGTTCAAGGCAGGAGGCAGCCGCTCAGCATAGATAACCAGATGCTTCAGGCCTGGTTCCTGTCTGGGTATCAGTGGCCGTAAACTTACTCTCACACACAAAATGAAGTTAGACTCCCAACAACACTGTAACTTTTGTTCATAAAATAGAGTGCCTTTGGTTCATCACAGCATCCGTCATAAGATATGATAGCATGAAAGTACACATCTCAAGAGGAGTGATAGAGGCAACTCACGTGCTTGGCACTGGATGCATTTGGCCACAACAAACAGACACAACACAAGCAGTACATGGGCTCAGGCAGAATATGTGCATACTTTCTATGTACTTTCTTTTATAGGATTTTCCCCAAACTGCCCCACATTGTGGCTTTCTATCTGGATAAGAGTCAATTGTTAGGTAATTGACAAGGGGGTAGAGTGGGATTAACTCTTAGTCTTCTTTATGATTCCTTTTTTGACTTTTGTTCCTGCTGGAGCTTATCTTGGAGTGGGTAGAATACTGTAGTCTTCTGGCTCCAGGTGATCTTATCAAGTACAACAAATGGTTCCTGTGTCCACAGGGTGACTTCTGACAGCTTTAGAGCTAGCTGGTTAATACTTACCCATTGTCATGGGTGCCCTTTCCTATCTACCTGCCTGCCTAATTGCTGTATCATTTTGATGGTGTGAGAATCTTGAAGTAAATTAGTGTTACTTCCTAAAAATATTTTCACCACCCTGTTTTTGTCCGTTTGGGCTGCTATAATGGATTACAAAACAGTGAGTTGCTTGAAGCAATAGTGTTTTTTTTTATGGTTTTGATAATAAGGACCTTCAAGATGCAAAAGCCAAGAGATTTGTGTTTGTTGAGGACCTCCTTACTGATATGTAAATGGTCTTCTGCTTTATCTATATGTGGCTCTAAGGACTAGAGTTTGGGGGTCTTTTTGATACTGCATTCTTCTAGAGACTCCACCGACTCAGCCTATCAAAGGATGGACTAATTCAACATTTGAATTGTTACTACATATTCATTCTATAAAAGTTCCAATTTTTCATAAGTAGATACTTGTCTTTAGGGTCTCTGAGGTTCCTTAAGGAGTTTAATCATCCTAAATGAAATTAATTTTCCTTTTCCATATGCTTATCCAACATACTCTTTTTTGGAGGTCACACCTGGCAATGCTCAGGGGTTTCTCCTGGCTCTACACTCAGAAATCACTCCTGGTGGTGCTCGGAGGACCATATGGGGATGCCGGGATCGAACCCTGGCTGGCAAGGGCTGGCGTGCAAGGCAAACACCCTACCCTCTGAACTATCGATCCAGCCCCGACATACATTTTTTACTTCAGTTTACTAAACTTATAACTAAATTATTTTTTCTAATTTTTTATAGCTTTAATGTTGTGTTTTTGCACTTGCCAGAGTTTATGTTTGCCTGGGAAAACACCATTTTGGTCACATGTAACACCTGAACTACAATTGGAAATGGATAAAATATTTTTAATAAACTAATAATTAATTAAATGATACTCATTTGCTCAGTGGCAGGCAGTAACCTTCCTCCTTGCCAGACGGTACAGCAAATGGAAGCATGAATTAGCAGAAAATATACCTAATTTAGAGTCAGAACTCGGTTTCCAGTGCTGGTTCTGACCATTTTAAGTATGTGCTGAGAAATAGATATCTTATGGGCTAGATTCTTCAACTATAATGAGAAGATACTTTCCACAAATGGACACTTTCCTATTTTTGAAAAATGATTAGAATGTTTACAGTAGAAATTTTTATTTATAGGAAATATTCACTATGACTTTACATTTCACTGAGCTGAATTTCAGAAAGAATGTTATGAATGTTAAGATTTCTAAGCCTCTTGTCTTTCTGTGCAATTTTGCTTAGCTCAATGCCTATGTTGAAGGCCAAAGATTGAATTTACATTTTATCTGAAGCAAAATGAGCGAATTCAATTCATTTAAAAAGCAATTCTTCTGTATTCTATATATAACTTTTCATGAATTGCCCAAGATAGTACTAAAAACTTGTGATAACCACACTTTGAGAAAAATGTTTATGGTAAAGGTTATTAAAACAACCCTGGAGTTCATAGTTACTTGTATCCCCCATAAGATAATGAGTTTAAGACTCTATCCCCACACTGTGCTATAGTAATCTGGGTTTTGACTTGAAAATTCTATAGAAAATAATATGAAAAGTCCTCAAAAGAGCAAAAAAATAGAACTCCAATATGAACCAGCAATTCCACATTTTAGCATTTACTCCCCAAATGCAAATACATTAATTTGAAAATAATTATGCGCTCCTATATTCACTGCAATGCTTGTCATAATATCCAGAATGTGGAAACTCCCCACCAGTCAAGTGTCCAATGACTGATGAACTGATTGTTCATGAATTTGGAGCACATGCACAATTCAAAATTTTATAGCTATAAGAAAAGATGAAATAATGTACTTTGTTGCAAAGTAACAGGAACTGGAGAGGATTATATGAAGTGAAATAAGTCAGTAGAAAGAGAACAAACACCAGATAATGTTACTCAAACATGAATATAAAGACAAAACAAGCCAATAGAACTGAGATAGCACGGTGGGAAATGCACTCATCTTCCCTGAACTCTACACAGGTTGATACCAGATACTAAATAGAGTCCTCAAAGCACAGCCAGGAGGCAACTATGAGCATAGAGCCAAGAGTCAGGCATTGAGTTCTTTTGGGCACACCTCAATACAGTCCCCACCAATACAGCCCCCCAAATAAAAATTTTAAATAAAATGTGCAGTATAGAATAATGAAAAACCTCTGGTTTCATTATTAAAAACTGATTTATAAAAGTGTGGAAAGGGTAGTTGAATGCAGATCTGTTCAGAGGTAAAAAGGATTTGATCATAGGTCATATGACCCTATGGCCCAGAGACTTAGTGTAATAGGAACTTTGGTGGTGATGGGGTTCAGCCACTTTGTATTTCAATACCATAAATTTTAATTCGATTTTTTAATATTTTATTTTACCACCATGAGATATACAATTACAAAGAAGTGGTTTCAGTCTTACAGTGTTACAACACCCATCCCTCCACCAGTGCCCATTTCCCACCACCATCTCCCAATTCTCTCTCCCTCCCATAACCTGCCGCTATGGCAGGTTCTTTATCTCTTCTCTCTCTTTCTTTTTCTCTTCCTCCTCTTACTCACTGTGGATTACAATACGTACATTTAGAGGCTGTCATGTATATCTTTTGTATCTTTAGTGTATTCAATGCTAGTTCTAGGCTGGTATTATCACTTTGACAATTATTAATACACTGTTCCCTTCTCTGTCTTACCTAACCTCTGACTCCCACATGTTTGTGGTAGATTCCACCTTTGACAAGACCTCCTGATTCATGTTTTGCCTGATCTTGGATATTGGTTTCATATTATATATATATATATATATATAATGTATATATTCACATTTATAGAATGCAGTCCTTCTATATACATATATATATATCGTATATATACACATATATAATGCAGACACTCTATATTTCTTTTTCCTTCTGGCTAATTTCACTCAACATGATCCTCTCCATGTCCATTCATTTATAGGCAAATTTCATGCTTCATTTTTCCTAAGAGCTGCATAGTACTCCATTGTGTCGCTGTACCAAAAGTTGATTTAGCCAGTCATCAGTTCTCGGGCACTCTGGTTGTTTCCAGATTCTGGCTAAGGTGAATAGTGTTGCTATGAAAATAAAGTACAGATGGTGTTTGTGTTTTGTGTTTTTGGCTTCTAAGGGTATATTCCCAGGAGTGGTATGGCTGGATCAAATGGGAACACAATTTCTAGTCTTTGGAGGAATGTCCATATTGTTTTCCAAAAAAGGCTGTACCAGTCAACACTCCCACCAACAATGGATGAGAGTCCCTTTCTACCTGCATCCACACCAGTATTTGTTATCTTTGCTCTTTTGAATATGTGCCAGTCTCTTTGGTGTGAGATATCTCATTATTGTTTTGATTTGCATCTCTCTGATGATTAGTGATGATGAACATTTTTATATGCCTTTTGGCCATTTGAATTTCTTCCTTGTCGAAGTTTCTGTTCATTTCCTCTACTGATTTTTTTTTATGAGATTGGCTGTTTTCTTCTTGTAAAGTTTTACCAGTGCCTGATATATCCCGGATATTAACCCTTATCAGATGGGTATTGGGTGAATATTCTTTCCCATTCTGTGGACTGTCTTTCTATCTTGGCCACTCTTTCTTTTGAGGTGCAGAAGCCCTTTAGTTTCATGTAGTCCCATATGTTTATCTTTCCTTCTAGTTGCTTTGTTCTTGGTGTTTAATCTTTGAAGTGCCTTTAGCTTTAATATTGTGGAAAGTTTTTCCTATATTTTCTTTGACATACTTTTATGGATTCAGATCTGATAGTGAGATCTTTAATCTGTTTTGATCTGATTTTTGTGCATGGTGTTAGACAGAGGTCTAAGTTCATTATTTTAAACATGAAGCTGCCCAGTTTTCACAGCACCACATGTTGAAGAGGCTTTCCTTTCTCCGTTTCATACTTTTTGCTCCTTTATCAAAAACTAAATGAGCTTGTGTTTGAGGATGAGTGTCAGGATACTCAACTCTATTCCATAGGTCCACAGGTCTGTTTTTATTCCAATACCACACTGTTTTAATTACTACTGCTTTGTAGTACAGTTTGAAGTTAGGGAAGGTGATGCCTCTCATCTTTTTCCCAAGAATTGTTTTAGCTATATGTGGGAGTTTATTATTCAATACAAATTTCAGAAGTTTTTGATCAATTTCTTTGAAGAATGTCATGGGTATCCTTATAGGGACTGCATTGAATCTGTAAAGAGCTCTAGGGAGTATTACCATTTTGACAATGTTGATTCTTCCCATCCATGAGCAGGGAATGTGTTTCCATTTCCTTTTGTCCTCTTTATTTCTTGAAGCAGTGTCTTATAATTTTTTTGCACAGTCCTTTACACACTTGGTTAAGCTGATTCCAAGTATTTCATTTTCTGTGGCCCCATCATGAATGGAATTGTTTTATTAATATCCCTTTCTTCTCTTTCATTATATATATATATATATATATATATATATATATATATATATATATATATAGGAAAGCCACTGACTTTTCAGTGTTGATTTTGTACCTTTCCACTCAAAATATCTATTTTTTTCTAGGAGTTTTTGGTAGAGAGTTTAGGGGTTTCTAGGTATAATATCATATCAAAATACAGAGAAAGCTTTTGACAAGATCCAATACCTGTTCATGATTAAAATTCTCCCAAAAATGGGAATTGAAGGAAGCTTCCTCAATATAGTCAAAGTCATCTACCAAAATCCCACAGCGAGTATCATTCTCAATGGGGAAAATTGAAAGCCTTCACCCTAAGATCAGAGACAAAAAAAGGTTTCCCACTCTCATCTCTTTTATTCAATATAGTTCTGGAAGTACTTGCCACAGCAATTAGAGAAGAAAAAGAACAATAAGGAATCCAGATAGGCAAGAAAGAAGTCAAGCTATCACTATTTGCAAATGACATATTTAATACTATTTTAACAAATTTTATCTAAATTATAATAAAATTTTAATAGAACAATTAATGAAAGTAAAGAAGCTGACAAGGACTGGTGAAAATCAGGGGCTTTGGGACTCCAATTTCTAAATTTTCTGCTTTTTTCTCAGTCTATTCTACATCAGCATTTCTTTGAACAAAACTGTCCCTTCATTGCAAAGATATAAAGCAATAACCAAAAAAATCTGGACTTAACAGATAATACAGGAGTTATGGGATTTGATGGTTCCTTAAATGTTGCTGACTATGGCCCTACCCCCTATTCACTGCCGGAGTGGTTTTGGGATACACGAATGCCTGACCATCACTGCATCCTAGGAATTTTCTATTGAACCAAAGATTGGTTTGACTTATACTCACAAGGAGTGATCCCTCAGAACACTGGGCACTGCTTGGGAGAACTCACCTCCCTCCCCTTGCCCACAAGTAAAAGAAAATAATTATATCAGAACATAAAATTGCAGTGGTAAGTGATAAGAACCAGGGAGTGGATTCAGGGCTGCTAGAGTTTGCTGTCTGCAGTGTTAGAGATGCGAAAGCTCACGTGTGTAAGCAAGAGAACAGTGTCCATTTGCCTAAAACCTGAAACAGGTGCAGTGCCCCCAGTGTAGTATATATGGTCAAAAGAAAGTTATGACTGCTGCCAGAACCTATGGTTTATGTAAATATTTAGCTTTTAATTTTGGAAGATGCAAACAAAATCTCAAAAACAAATTTCAATCACGATTGAAATGTCTATGTTTCATGAGTGATTTGGATATAGATTCATGGTCATGACATTACCAAGAAATTAGCTAACTCCTTAGTGGTCAACTTGATCCTTTTATGTACATTTAATAGACGAACTCTATTTTTTAAACAACCTTAGGAACATTCTCCCCACTGTCCTACACCCAGGATTCATTCTGGTTCCTCACTGTTCTCATGTATGTCAGCCTTGGTCCCCACTATTCTCTCACTGGTTCTATCCCTTGCTGTCCTTTAGGTCACTATGTGATCTATTTCTTCTCTCTGCTCTCTTTGCTGCTCATTGTTCCTTTGTTCTCTTGTTTACCAGCCATATTGACGTGATTAGAAACCATGACCTTTCCTGCTCTCTGCCTAGGCAAAATGGGTGGGCAAAAGAGAGGCTGTCTTTATCCCAGTACAATGCTAGAGTCAACACAGTCCAGCTCGCGTGGCCGCAAGCGGCCGCACGGTTCATCAATAAATGCTGGATTTTGAGATGACTACAAGAGTACCACCCCACGGCAGAGCCTGGCAAGCTACCCGTGTCGTATTTGATATGCCAGATACCAGTAACAATTATAGACCCCATCCCCATGACCTGATGGAATGGTTTGAGGTTCTTTATGTTCCGGGAGCAAGCAGGTGCCTTGGGCTCTACTAGCATGAGACAGGACATATGGAGATGTTACTGGTGCCCACTGGAGCAAATCGATGATGAACGGGAAGACAGTGATACAGTGAATGCTAGAGTCAAAGATATAGTTGCTTGGCATGTGTCTCTCCTTTCTGGTGTTAGTCTTTACATTTGCCTTTTCTATTATCTGATTGACTACTCTTAAGATTGATTAATTTGTTATTAACTAGATTAAGTGGCACCTCTCTTCTCTGCCTTTTACTTGTACCATTAAGAGTGAGAAAATCAGAAAAGAGGGTCAGGGTAAAATTAACCTGGGGTTGTCACTCCCTAAACCTTGGGAGCCAGGTTATGTCTGTGCAAGAGTATAGAATTCCTTCCACTAGAATGGAGTAAAAGGGATGCAGAGAGGTTTGACTCAGAGACTGACACTCTACCTCTTCTCTTCCCAGGGAGAGGACATCAGTGATCTATCTCTTGGATTTCAAGAACCAAAGTCTTTAGTTGTGTTATGAAGCCAAACCAGCTTTGAAGATTATTCAAAGATACAGAGGTTGGAAATAGGAAAATAACCTCAGGATCGGTGATAGATATTCATTTGAGATGAAAGGCATCTCAAAAAGTTACTCAGGAATTGCTTTCTTCATACTCCATAAATCTTATCTTGGAATTAGGGTGAACAGGAAAGCTCCAAATGTATTGGCATTTTCTTGTCCTCTGTTAATTATTTCTTTAAAATAGAAATGACATTATATTATAGAATAATCTACTAATTTTTACCAGATTCCTATACAAATAATTCATCCAAGTAAAATATAACTTGGTACTACTACAGATTGATGAGCAGAGAAGCATGGCAAGCTAGCCAGACAGAAGTGCCAAGGGTCTAGCCATTATTCAAGTTCATTTCCATTCTCACTGGAGTTTGGCACTATTTGTTGGTGGTGTTGCCTAGTTTTAACTCTGATGTAGTGCCTCTGATCTGTCTGCTAAGATGTCCAGAGTGGCAGCAATGATGGTATTTCTACCTATATCTTCTTTTTGTTGCTGCACAAAATCATTTTTCCTCTTATTACCCACGAAATCAGAGATTTTTGTTGAGGTTAAACCTCTTCTCTTTTTTCTGAGGTATGACAAGAAGATCAATTTATACACAATTTGTGGAAATTTTGTCATTGTGGTAATTTTACATGGTAGAAAAACAGCACTTTATTCTTAAAAGCTCCAGATTGGGGTTAACTGAGGCCTTCCTCTTCTAAATCTTTTTATCACTCCAAATGATCTTATTTTTATTTCCCCTGAGGTGTTTTACCCAAGTAATTTTAGTAAAAAAAGGAACTGCATGTTCTGCTATCATAGGCCTTCTTAGAGTTTATACTCTTCTTTATTAGACTACAACCAGAAAATCTTATCCTGTCCATGTTTACCAAGAAGAAATACAAGTTTGATCTTCTGAGGAACCTTTTGGATATTTTGTAGTTCTTTGACAATTATAGTTTAACAAGCCTAAAACTAAAATGGGGATGGACGTAGTTAATTGAGATTTAAAAAAATTCTGAATCACCTTACATTTCTGTTTTCCATAACATGATGTTCAAATAATTAGTAGAAACATAGACTTTTAAAATAAGACAAAGACTGAACTTCTGAAGAACAAAATAACTTTTTTCTTTCTTTTTTACTGTGCTAGTCACCTGGAAATTTTTCCTCTTATTAAACTGAATAACGAGAAAAGCTAAAACAGTTCATGAAGGCAAGTACCCATCAGAGAGAGGAGAGAAAAACATTCTGTGTTTTTAGTGCCAAAGAAAAATATGAGCTCAATCGGTCAGATGAACACTGCTTCTTAGAGCTGAGGCTATGGTAAGAAGTTTTTTATTTCCCAAGTTGTCATAGAGGGAGGTGGGATGCAGGTATTTAGACATTTCCTGTGAGGCTGAATTGCCAGTGATACCTCAGTTAACTGAAGACAGAAGTCTGCTTCCTAATGTTCTAATAATCTAACCATCTAACCCCAGTATGCTTTGACAATCCCAGAAAGGGAGATGGATTTGCTAAGAAGGATTGGTATGAATTATTTGCCAATGTTGAAAAGCAGGAGCTAAAGCCAAATTTGGAAAATGAGACTGAAACAAACTATATTTGCACACTCATGCCTAAAATAATCTGAAATTACTATAGAAAGCTCTGAGAATCTAGTGACAAATTTTCAAAACGTGTTTTATAGCTATAATTTTCATTTTAATTAAATGCTGCTTTCTCAACTCATAGTTTCTTAGAAATATTTGAACTTTTCTTGAATTTAACATCTCTACTTTATTTCCTTTCATTGTACTTGGTTTAATTTGTTGTTTAACAGTATTTCCATAAAATATTGAAATCCTTCAAAGTTTATAAAAAATTCTTAAGTCTTAAAATAAAAAATCAGTCACCACAGACACATGCATGTTTAGAGTAATTTCTAAATTTCTATGCTGAATTCTTTGAATATGTTCAGTAATGGATACTGTAACCTGAAACTATCAAATTCCATTTATAAAATGGGGGGTGGGGGAGAGTTTTAATTATATTGGAGTTGTCAGTGATTTTTTTGAATATGATATCAAAAGCACAGACAATACAAGAAAAAATAGGTGAGACCTTGTCAAACTAAATAGCTTGAAACAGCAAAGGAAATGATGAACAAACTAAAAGGGTAGAAAATATCTGTAAGCAACATATCTGAAATAGACTTAGTATTTAAATATTAGAGTCTGAGAAATAATACAATGAGTAGGGTGCTTACCTTGCACACTATTGACCTAAGATTGATCCATTAGCCTTTCATATGATTCCCTGAACACTACCAGGTGTGATCCCTGAGCTAAGAGTCAGGAATATGCTCACAGGATATCACCACTTGTGACCCAAATACAAAATAATACAAAATTGATAAAAAATATAAGGAAAACCAGCATGTAGTAGCAAAAGACATAAGATTACCAATTTGAAAATGAGCAACATCCTTGAATAGAATTTCGCAAAAACAGCATACAAATGACTGCTTGATGCAGATTTAATATCTGTAAATCATAAAATCAAAGTCAAAGCTTTCTTTAAATCAATGAACGTGAGACCGAGCGGCATCTTGAACTTGCTACAAACTTCAATGAGCTTGGTTACCATGTGGATATGGTCAATTGTGCTGACTCCTTTCGGAAGTCAGCTTGCTTGGCGTGGTTCTTCTTCATCTAATGTTCTGCCAATCCTGTTCAAGATGATTTGAGTGAACAGTTTGTAGATAACGGACAACAGGCAGATGGGGCGATAGTTGCCAATGTCGTGAATGTTTCCTTTTCTAGAACAGCAGAACTGTCCTGCTGGTTTTCCATTGGGAGGGCATCTTACATTCAGACAGGTAATGTGTGAAGAGCTGAGACAGTGTATTGATGAGTACTGATGGCAGATTCTTCAGTTGTTCGGGTCTGATCTTATCTGGGCATGGTGCTGTTCCTTTCATGGCCAACAAAATGGCATGTTGGATTTCAGAAGGGAGAACATTGGTAATGGCATATCCATCCTGCAGAATTTGTTATGTGGGTAGTTGGAAGTGGCTCTTAAAGAATTCTGATAGAAGTGATGGATAATTTTCTCCATTTCCTTTCTGGAAGATGTGATAGATCCATCAGGATTTCAGAGGGCAGTCATTTTTGTCTTATAGTTGGTGAAGGACAGGCCGGAGTTGTGAATGCTTTTCCCAGCTTCCGCTGCATCCTCCAGCACTTCTGCTCTTTTCTCCTTGAGGTCTTCCCTTTTTTGCTTCTCTATACTGCTTTGCAAGCTTGAATGTTAGCATCTGGTAGCCTAAGGCTCGCGATTTACCACTTGGTGAATAAGCTTGAGAGTGTTTGAAGATAGGCATCCTTTGTGTCCTTCTCTCTCTCAGCATTCTTTCGCTCATTAATGGATGTGTTGAACAAGTCAGTTGTATTCTTCTCTGTTGTCGGTAGCATCGTCCCATGAAGCTGCAATGGTGCCAAAGAGTTCCAAGTTCGTGGTTGTACTGATAGTTCTCTTCTTAAACTTTGCAGCCTTTTCTCCCCATGGCATGAATCAGAATTTTGCATGAAGGGAGCAGGTGGTCTGATCCTGTTTGGAATTTTGGGACAACAGCAACATCAGTTAGGCAAAAACTTCAATTGAAGATGATGTGGTCAATTTCATTGTGGAGCTGTCCACCAGGAGATTCCCATATCCAACATTTTGATTCAGCCTTTTGGAACTGTGAGTTCCCATGAATGGTCTTGATGGCTATGATGAACTCAGATAATCTCTCACCCTGTTCATTACATTCTAGGCCATGAGTCCCAAAGTGGAGTCTTCAACTGATCTTTTCAGTCCTATCGTGGCATTTAAATCACCGACTATTATTTTGTAGAAAGTGTGATCATTTTTATAAATTCCCTCCAGTTCTGGCTTCCGGGAACGGCTGCAATCTAACCCACAGGTGTGTGTGTGACCCCTGCGTATTCAGCGGACCCAGCTGCCCCAGGGAAGAGCAGAAACTCCAACAACAGGAACCAAGGCAAACTGCCTTGGTTTCACACCGGACCCCTTTGGGCCCTGCACTTCCAGGAACATCCCAAAACTCAAAACTGCGCAGGCGCGCTAGCATCCGCTCCACCCTCTTACTATCTATCTTGCATGAGGTACCAGTGAACCTTGGTTCCTACATCCTTGCAACCCACCCAAACTCTGCAAACAGACCAGACACCTACAAACTGTACTATCTAGTCACCCAAGAACCCACATTTGCAACCTACAATAGTAATAATGGTAAAGCAATGCAAAATTCAATCAAGCTCTGTGAGTGAAGTCACTAGTCCAAATGAGCCAAGCAATACCAATGAGTTGTATAACCTCTCTGATAAGGAATTTTGGAAAGAATTGTTAAGGATTCATAAGGAATTCAAAGAAGCAATGGAATGCAAAATCAATAAAATACAAGAGAACATGATAGAAGTGAGGAAAATGCAAATGGAAATGACAGATATTAAAAATGAGGCAAATGAAATGAAAAACACAGTGGAAGGCCATCATAGCAGAATGATAGCTATGAAGAAAGAATTAGTGATCTCAAAGAAGAGTTCCAAAGATTCTCTACACAACACCACCAGAAGATAGAAAAAAAAGACTCACAATTACCGAACAGACAACAAGAGGTAATCGGGATGAAGCCAGAAGAAACACCATACAGATCATTGGGGTCCTAGAAGGGCAAGAAGAAAACCCTGATGAAGAAGAAACTGTCAAAGCCATCATTGCTGAGAAGTTCCCGGAACTAAAGAACGCTTGCCTCAAGATCCAGGAGGCCCGTAGGATACCAGATAAAAGAAACCCCAACAAGAATACTCCAAGACACATCTTAATTAAAATGACAAAAACTATAGATAGAGTACTGAAAGCAGCAAGATCAAAGAAGGAAATCACATACAAAGGAACATCTCTAAGATTTACAGCAGACTTCTCTGATGAAACACTCCGAGCCCGAAAACAATGGTGGGATATTGTGAAAAGGCTCGATGAACTGCAGGCCTCACCAAGAATTCTTTTCCCGGCCAGACTCACATTCAGATATGATGGAAAGATACACAACTTCATGGATAAGCAACAACTCAGGAACTTCATGGACTCAAAACCAACTTTAAAAGAAGGACTGAAGGGTCTACTGTAATACGACCAAACCCATAAGCACAACAAGCACAAACAGAAAGATGACACAAAACCCGATGACAATAATCTCTCTCAATGTCAATGGTCTAAATGCACCAATTAAGAGACACAGAGTGAAAAAATGGATTAAAAAATTGAACCCAACATTCTGCTGTCTACAAGAAACACATCTGAATAATCAGAACAAACACAGACTCAAAGTCAAAGGTTGGAAGACCATTCTCCATGCAAACAACTCCTCCAAAAAAGGCTGGTGTGGCCATATTAGTATCAGATAATATAGACTTCAGGCTGAAAAAAGGTTAGAAGGGACAACGAAGGCCATTTCTTATTGCTTAAGGGGTATGTACATCAGGAAGAAATTACACTACTAAACATATATGCACCCAACGAGGGGCCAGCAAAATACATAAAACAACTGCTAAGAGACCTCAAAGAAGTCATAAACAGTAGCACAATAATAGTTGGAGACTTCAACACTGCTCTATCAACGATGGATAGATCAACAAGACTGAAACTCACCAAGGAAATATTAGCCCTGAAGGAAGAAATGGAAGAAAGAGAGCTAGTGGATATATACAGGGCCTTTCAAGCCAAAAAAGCTGAATACACATTTTTCTCTAGTGCACATGGAACATTCTCTAAGATAGACCACATGCTGAGCCACAAAGCATACCTCAATAAAATAAAAAGATAGAAATTGTGTCAGCTATCTTTTCAGACCATGAAGCACTGAAAATGGAAGTTAACCATACACAGAAACAGGGAGTCAAACCAAAAACCTGGAATCTGAACAGTTCACTCCTGAACAACAAATGGGTCATAGAAGAAATCAAACAGGAAATCCAAAGATTTCTGGAAACAAATGAAAATGAAGACACCAACTATAAGAACTTGTGGGACATAGCAAAAGCCGTGTTAAGAGGGAAGTTTATAGCTCTGCAAGCATTCATCAGGAAACAAGAAAGGGCCCACATAAATAACCTGACTACACAGCTGAAGACATTAGAAAAAGACCAACAAAAGGAGCCCAACCCAGGCAGAAAAAAGGAAATAATAAAACTTAGAGAGGAAATTAATGAGTTGGAAACCAAAAAAAAAAATCCAAAAGATTAATGAAACCAAGAGCTGGTTTTTTGAAAAAAAGTAAACAAGATTGACAAACCATTGGCAAGACTTGTAAGGACAGGGAAAGAGAAAACCCAAATAAACAGAATCAGAAATAAAAAGGGTGACATCACTACAGAAACCACAGAAATCCAAAAGATCATCAGAGATTACTTTGAGAGCCTGTATGCCGTGAAACATGAGAATCTAGAAGAAATGGATCAATTCCTGAAGTCCTATAACCTCCCACGGCGGAAACAAGAAGACCTCCAATACCTGAATAAGACTATCACCATTGAGGAAATAGAAACAGTAATTAAAAGTCTTCCCAAACACAAAAGCCCAGGACCAGACGGATTCACTAGTGAACTCTACCAAACCTTTAAGGAGGACCTACTGTCAGTCCTTTTCAAGCTCATCCAGGAAATAGAAGAAACAGAAACACTCCCAAACAGCTTCTACGAGGCACATATCACCCCTGACACCCAAATCAGGGGGAGACAACACAAAGAAAGAAAACTACAGACCAATATCCCTGATGAACACAGATGCTAAAATCTTCAACAAAATACTAGCAAACAGAATCCAAAGACTCATCAAGAAGATTATACATCATGACCAAGTAGGATTCATCCCGGGAATGCAAGGATGGTTCAACATTCGCAAGTCAATCAACATAATACATCATATCAATAAAAAGAAAAAATAAAAACCATATGATCCTATCAATAGACGCAGAGAAAGCATTTGACAAGATGCAGCAACCATTCATGATTAAAACCCTCCAGAAAATGGGAATTGAAGGGACTTTCCTCAAGATAGTTACAGCCATCTACCAAAAGCCCACAGCGAGCATCATTCTAAATGGGGAAAAGTTGAAAGCCTTCCCCCTGAGATCAGGGACAAGACAAGGTTGCCCACTCTCACCTCTTTTATTCAATATAGTACTGGAAGTACTTGCCATAGCAATCAGAGAAGAAAAGGACATCAAGGGCATCCAGATAGGCAAGGAAGAAGTCAAGCTATCATTATTTGCAGATGACATGAAATTATACCGAGAGAACCCTAAACTCTCTACCAAAAAACTCCTAGAAACAATAGACACATATAGTAGAGTGGCAGGATACAAAATCAACACCCAAAAGTCAGTGGCTTTCCTATATACAAATAACAAAAGAGAAGAAAGGGATATTAAGGAACCAATTTCATTCACAATTGTGCCACAGAAAATCAAATACCTAGGAATCAACTTACCCAAGTATGCAAAGGACCTGTACAAAGAAAACTACAAGACACTGCTCCAAGAGATAAAAAGAGGACACAAGGAAATGGAGGCATATTCCCTGCTCATGGATGGGGAGAATCAACATCGTCAAAATGGTAATACTCCCTAGAGCTCTGTACAGATTCAATGCAGTCCCTATAAGGATACCCATGACATTCTTCAAAGAAATTGACCAAACACTCCTCAAATTTGTATGGAACAATGAACCCCCAAGGATAGCTAAAGCAATCCTTGGGAAAAAAGAAGATGGGAGGCATCACCTTTCCCAACTTCAAACTGTACTACAAGGCAGTAGTAATTAAAACAGCATGGTATTGGAATAAAAACAGACCTGTGGACCTATGGAATAGAATTGAGTATCCTGACACCCAACCTCAAACACATGATCATTTAATCTTTTGATAAAGGTGCAACGAGTCTAAAATGGAGTAAGGAAAGCCTCTTCAACAAGTGGTGTTGGGAAAACTGGGCAGCGACATGTAAAAAAATGAATTTGGATCTGTGTCTAACACCATGCACAAAAATCAGATCAAAATGGATGAAAGATCTCAATATCAGACTTGAGTCCATAAAGTATATTGAAGAAAATATAGGAAAAACCCTCCACGACATTGAAGGTAAAGGCATCTTCAAACGTGAAACATCACTAACAAAGCAACTAGAAGAAAAGATAAACATATGGGACTACCTGAGACTAAAAAGCTTCTGCACCTCAAAAGAAACAGTGACTAAGACACAAAAGCAGTCCACAGAATGGGAAAGAATATCACCCAATACCCATCTGATAAGGGGTTAATATCCAGGATATATCAGGCACTGGTAAAACTTTACAAGAAGAAAACAAACAACCCCATCAAAAAATGGGAAGAAGAAATGAACAGAAACTTAAGCAAGGAAGAAATTCGAATGGCCAAAAAACATATGAAAAAATGCTCATCATCACTAATCATCAGAGAGATGCAAATCAAAACAACAATGAGGTACCACTTCACACCACAGAGACTGGCACATATTCAAAAGAGCAAGAACAACAAATGCTGGCGTGGATGTGGGGGAAAAGGGGACACTCATCCATTGTTGGTGGGAATGCCGGCTGGTACAGCCTTTCTGGAAAACAATATGGACATTCCTCCAAAGACTAGAAATTGAACTCCCATTTGACCCAGCGATACCACTCCTGGGAATCTACTCTGGGAAACCAAAAATACGCAGCGGAAACACCATCCCTACTCTTATGTTCATAGCAGCATTATTCACAATAGCCAGAATCTGGAAGCAACCAGAGTGCCCGAAAATCGATGACTGGATAAAGAAGCTTTGGTACATCTACACAATGGAATACTATGCAGCTGTTAGGAAAACGAAGTTATAAAATTTGCCTATAAATGGATGGACATGGAGAAGATTATGTTGAGCGAAATTAGCCAGAAGGAGAGAGACAGATACAGAATGACTGCATTTATCTGCATAACATAAATATATATGTACATATTATGATACCAATATCCAAGGTCAAGTGAAACATGACCTTGTAACAGGAGGTCTTTTCAGGGTGGAAATTATCACAAACGTGTGGGAGTCAGAGGCTAGGTAAGACAGAAAATGGAACAGTGTGCTAACAATTGCCGAGGGTACTAATGCCAACCTAGAACTGAGCATTTAATAGAGGCAAAAAGATACACATGACAACCCTTTAATGTATGTTCTGTCATCCATAGTCTGGAAGGGAAGGAAAAGAGAAAAGAGAGAGAAAGGGAAAGAAATAAAACCTGCCATGGAGGAGGGCTGGGGGAGGGGGAGGGAACCATGGACGTTGGTGGTGGGAGATGGGCACTGGTGGCGGGATGGGTACTGGAACACTGTATGACCAAAACCCAAATATGAACTTTTTTAATTGTATATCTTTGTAATTGTAAAAATAAAAAAATTTTAAAAAAATAATAAATAAAAAAGTAACAGTAAGTACAGACCTAAGAACACATCCTCTACATCTGTGCTAGAGGCCCCACACAAGTCACACAGGAACACCAAAGAGGAAGTTATATATTGAAGGTGGAAAGGAGGCCACCATCTACTGATAATTTCCAGAATCCTACCTGGCTCTGAGAGGGAAGAACTGATATTACACTAAAGGTTCCAACTCCAAACTACCTTGACATAATGGGAAACAATGCAGATATTCACCAAGTACAGTGAATAAAGAAAATGACCCTGAACCCTAAACAAGGTATACCCACATATAGTCTCTCTGATAAAGAATTCAGATATCAAATGGTGAGAATGTTTTTTGAGCTCAAAGAAACAGTGTCACAGACAGCCAATAAAATACAGGAGGAGTTGAAAGAGTAGTGAAATGGACAGACAATAAAATACATAAAGTAAAAGAAAAAATGAGAGCAGAAATATGAAAACTACACAGTGTCATTAGTAAAATTTTGGTAAAATGAAATGAAAATGATCAGTGGGTTCCCTCAACAGTAGAATGACAACACCAAAAGACAGAATCAGTGAGCTTGAAGATGGAACTGCAGAAAGCACTCAGGCAACAATATAAGATGAAAAAACACCTCAAAATAGCTCAGCAGTGGGCAGGAGAATGTTCGAATTCAAGACGAACAACATTAGAATCATCTTGGAGAGAAAGGGACACAACCCCACTCAAATAGGAACAGTTAAACATCATTGCTGAAAAGTTTTCATGACCTGGAGGGTGCAAGCAGCCATATCTCAAAGCCCAAAGACTCCAGCTAAAACATACACTATTTTTAAAAGACTCCAAGACATATCCTAATCATAATGACAACTGCCAAATATATAGAGACAAAATACTGCAAGCAGCAAGATCAAAGAAATGTCATACACAGGAGAGTCTCTTACATCGACAACAGACTTATTAGATGAAACTCTCTGAGTTCAAAGACATTGGTGGGATATAGTAAAAAAAACTCAATCAAATTAAGGCCTAATCAAGAACACTTTACCTGCCCAGATTCTCATACCAGTTTGAATGAGTTATATACAACTTCACAGATAAGAAACAGTACAGGGAATTCAGAAACTCAAAATCAACTTTATAAGAAAGACTGAAGGAACTACTGTAAGACAAGACAACCCCTAAAACACAACAAACTTCTACAGCAAGATGTCACAAAACCCCATGAAAATAATCTCTCCCTATGATAATGGTTTAAATGCACCAGTTAAGAGTCAGAGTGGCAAAATGCATTAAAAAACTAAAACTGAACATGCTGCTACCTATAAGAGAAGCATTTTTAAGAGTAAGAGCAAACACAAACTCAAAGTCAATGACTGGAAAACATTCTTCATGCAAACAACTCCTCCAAAATATTCCAGGATGACCAATACTAGCATCTGGCAACATAGATTTCAGGATGAAAAAGGATTAGAAGGAAACGTGAAGGCCATTTGAATGGCATTAATTCTTATCGAAGATAAAGATATTAAGAACATTCCGATAGGAACTAGAGAAGTCAATCTATCTCTATTTGCAGAGGAGATGATATACTTAGAGAAACCTAAAGTCTCAACAAAAAGCTTCTAGACTAAATAGATATGTATAGTAGAGTGGAGTTACAAAATCAATACCCCAGAATCTGTGGATTCCCTATATGCATGTAATCAAAGAGAAGAAACTGATATTTAAAAACAATACTATTGACATTTTGTCTCAGAAAATAAAGTACCTATGAGTCATCTTAAAGGACGTAAAGAAATGAAAACAAAAAGGATGTAAAGGACTTGTACAAAGAAAACTACAAGACAATCCTACAAGAAATCAAAAGAGGACATGAGGAAATGAAAACCCATCCTCTGTTTATGTTTTTGGGAGAATTAATATTTTCAAAATATCAGTACTCCGCAAAACATTACACAGATTCTATATGCCCCATATTTAGATACCTATGACATTTTGCACAGAAATTGATAAAACACTACTGAAATTCATATAGAGCAATAAACCCCAATGTATAATAAAAGCAGTACTTGGGAAAAAGAAGATAGGTGCATCACCTTCCCTACTCCAAACTGTACAGCAAAGCTGTAGTAATTAAAACAGCATGGTATTGTGATAAAGACAGATTTGTAGACCTATGGAATAGAGTTGAAGATCCTGACACACGCCCTCAAAATATATGACCATTTAATTTTTATGAAGCATAAAAATATATGAAGAAAATAAGGAAAGCCTCTTCAACAAGTGTTGCTAAGAAAACAAGGCAGCTACATGTAAAAAAATGGACTCAGACCTCTTTCTAATGCCATAGCCAAAAGTCATAACAAAATGAATCAAAGATCTCAACATTGAACCTGAAATCATAAGGTACATCAAAGTAAACAGGCAAAATCCCCCGTGACAATACAGCTAAAGGCATCTTCAAAGATGAAACACCACTCACAAAGCAATTGGAAGCAAAGATAGAAAATGGCACCATAGGAAACTAAGAAGCTTCTACACCTCAAAAAGAAATAGAGGATATATAAGACACTGCTAGTAATTTACAAGTAAAAACATGCAACCCCATCAAGAAATAGGAAGCAAAATGAACAGATACTTCATCAAAAAATTCAAATGGCCGAAAGGCATATGCAATAATACTCTTCATCACTAATCATCAGGGAGATACAAATCAAAACAATGAGATACCATTTCACACAACAGAGATTGGCATGCCTCCAAAAGTGCAATGCATTGATGCAGGGAAAAAAGGACTTTCATTCATTGTTGGTGGCAATATCGTTGATTCAGTCATTTTGGAAAACAATATGGACATTTCTCCAAAAACGAGTAATTTAACTCCCATTTGACCCAGCAACACCACTGGAATGTACTTTTTTGGACTCCTGGGGATCCAAAAGCACACAGCAGAACACCATCTGCACTTTTATGATCATTGCAGCTCTATTCACAATAGCCAGGATATGTAAACAGCCTGAGTGCCCAAGAACAGAAGACTGGATAAAGAAACTATGGTACATCTTCACGATAGAATACTTGCTGCTGTTAGGGAAAATTGAAGTCAAGAAATTTGCCTATAAGTGGATGGATATGAGGAGTGTCATTTCTAGTGAAATGAATCAGAAGCAAAATGACAGATACAGAGTGTCTGCATTCATTTATGGGGCATACTAAAAGTAAGAGACTAATCTCCAAGGCCGGGAAAACGATGGCCAGGAGAACTTGTCAATGGTTGGAAACTACTACATTGTGTAGGGGCAGGGGGAGGTAAGATAGAGAAGGAACCAATTTGCCAATAATAGTTGGAAATTGTAATGCTATACTAGAACTGAGTATTGAAAGTAGGTAACATGGTAACCCTTCAGTGTCTATATTGCAAACCACAATGTTCTGAGAGAGAGAGAGAGAGAGAGAGAGAGAGAGAGAGAGAGAGCCTAGTCTAGAGGCAGGTTGGGGAGGGAAATTGGGGACATTCATTGGTGTTAGGAAATGTACGCTGCTGGAGGGATGGGTATTAGAACATTGTATGACTGATGAGCTGATGGGGAGGTAAGGGTACTTCAGATTCACTCTGAAATGGGGTGAATATGAAGATGGGGAATTTTATTAGAGACACAACACCACTTATGGTCCCCTGAGCACTGCCAGGAATGCTGTCTGAGGGTGGAGTCAGGGAGTAAGTCCTTCGTATAGACATGTATGTCCCCCAAACAGGTAAGTAAACAAAAAAAAAGTTTCTTAAACAAATAATACTACATCAAAATAATACTTACCTCTATTCTTCTGCTTAATTGATGGGAATGTTGATGGATTCATCCTCCAATTTAGGGAAGACATTATCTTTTCCTGAGTTTCCAGAGTCTGGGGCTCTCAACTTGGAAAAACATGCATGTGTGATCTTCCGAGAATCATAAAGAAACCAACTCTGATAATCTTAAGGATGTAGCTAAGATCTGAGAACATTTTTATTAGAAGGACATCATTTAGAAGATAATGAGATTCAAAAGTATCTTGTGAAAAACTTCAGGGTTTGGGTGTTCAGGTTTTTTATAATTTATTTATTGATTTTATTTGTGGCCAGTGGATAAGTGCATTTCTTCAAATAGATATGAAAAAGTTCTGAGAAATTGAAAAAATAGAACTATTTTTTAAGCTGAGACAGTATTTTGTCCCTAGAGTGAGGGGTGATTGAAATAAAGGGAGTCTGATCTGAGGCAACAACTCCTAGAAGCAGCTGCTACTATTGCTACATAAAATGAACAGGAGGTAGAGACGGTCTAAATGAGGGCTACAGCAAGAGATAAACAGGAAAAGAAATTTACAAGATAGAGATAGTAAATTTTTAACTTATTTACTGTATCCCGGACCAAGTATAATAAAGTATCCTATTAGAATGCAGTATAACCATAGATTCCTGAATAATGTATAACTTTTATTACACTATTAAATTGAAAAGGCAGGAAGCAAAATTTCATTAAAAAGTAACTATAATTGTTAAGCAAAAGTATTATAGGGGGAATTTATCAAAATAAAATTTGATTATTTTTTCTTGTTTGTGGGTCCACATTCTGAGATGCTCAGGACTTTCTTCTAGCTCTGTGCTCAGGAAACTACATGGGTACCAGAGATAAAACCCATGTGTTAGGCAAGTGCTCTACTGACTGTATTACAATCTGGTCCCAAAGATAAAAGATATATTTATATATCTAATAAAGCATCTTAAAAAATGGGAAATTGTATCAGAATTTGCTTTATTTATTATTGCTTATCGTACTTCTTCAATGATATATATATTTCTTTAGCATTCATTATGTGACTGGCATTATCAAAATTATTTCATTTATTCCACACAAAACTTTTAATTAGAATTGTTAATAATATCTATTTTTTAGCATTTGGGGAAGCTGCTGCCTATAGTTCTTAATGACTTGCTGAAAGGTATTCAATCACAAGTACTCAGTTGTGAGTTTTGAGTAACTTGTGTATTTGGATACATAACTTGGGTGCTTCGTTTTCTTGTATCCTTCTCAGTATAGTGTTTATATTATTATTAATTATCATCAATTAATAAATTTTTAAACCTCAGAAAAAAGATAGCAATTGCAAAAGGCTGGGAAAACAGGATAATAGAAACTAGGCACACACTAAAGCACAATATAATTTGATGCACAAACAAAAGAAAAAATCTAGCATTAACAACATGTACTAAAAGGAAATCCAGATGAATATTTATGACTATAGCAAAAGTATTAATCGCCAATGAAGTTTCAAAGATAAGTTTAAGGTAATTATAAAAATTCCTGAATATATGCTGTATTCCTTTTCTAATACCATAAAGACAATGATCATGTAAGTTATAACATTGTTTTTTCAGTTGTAACCGTTAACGTATAAATATGAGTGTATTTATCTCTTTATCTTCTTCTTTACACCCACTGTTACCATTTCTATTGGGGGGCAGGGGTTCAGTGGCACACCTTGTGATGATCAGGGATTACTGTTTACACTCAGGAATTACTCCTCCAGGAAGTAATTCAGGGGAATTACTTTCAGGGAGTAATTCTCGGCACTCGGAATTTCTGAGTGCCAATATTACTTCCCAGAGTGTCACATGCTTTGAGGACCATAGGAGACAAGGATTGAACCTGAGCCAGCTATGTGCAGGGCAAACACTCTATCCTCCATTTGATCTCTCCAGGCCCCCATTACCATTTCTGTTTTAGGCAAATTTTTATCATGTGAGAATTCTGGAAAAAATACTAAACCTACTTTTCTTTCATTCATGGTTTTTCATGTAATACTGAACTGGGTTTCACAGAATGTTTTTCAATATCAGTGAGGCTTCAAAGTCTATTCTAATCTTTTCAATAAATATGGATGAAATAAATTTCTAGGCAACCCGAGTTATTCAGGGAAGCAAATGTGTTAAATATAGCAAAGATGATAAGACTGAGAATATAAGACAATCATCCAGTTCATGCAAATTTATATGAAATGTGGCTGTATCGTCCATCATTTTATTAGAATGAGCTGAAGTCAAGACTGTGCTGAAAGCTGTCAGTGCAATTAGCATTTTATTTTGAGTACTAGCCAGGAATCATGAGGTGTGCCAGCATCAGTTAAGATAAACCTGCTAGTCAGTTAATTTGTGCTAAAAATAGCTAACTGAAGAACAATTTCTCTTCTTTCTTTGACATGCAGTCAAGTACCTTCTAATACAGGGTGATGATGGTTTGTTCCTTTTTTTTTTTTTTTTGGCAGCAATATGGGTAAGAAGAGAATAATGCTCCATGGTAGGAATCCATTTATTTGAGTTCCTGTTGGGGAGAGAAAGTAAAAAAGGATTATTACAATGAAGAAGAATCCAGGCTTTGTGACAGAAGGCTTTTGGATTCCATAGAAACGCCCTAAATTTTAATTTCAGATATTCCGTTTTAGCTGATCAGGCGAGTTTTTAAAAAGCATTTTAGACTCAGTTTCCCCACCATAGTGGAGAACAAAAAGCATCCCAAGACTATTATGAAGAAAATGGGAATATAGTGCCTGCACATATTACTAAATCAAACTGTTTCTAGTGGCTTTTATTTTCATTGTTCCTATTTCTGTATCATTATCCTTTTCTCTCCAATTCATTATATCCCCAGAGAATAAAAAATGATGTTCAATGGATATGAAGGCATAATGCATATAGCTATTCTTCTTATTTCTCCACTAGCAGATATTAATTTTCTCAGGTAAATCTGCACATTAATTTTCTCAGGTAAATCTGCACATCTTTCTCAGGTAAATCTGCACATTTCTTTCTCTCTAATTTACCACCCATATTATTTCCACAAAACAAAAGAACTTCTGGTAAACTGGTCTCAATCTCTACTAATCCTTTTTTAGATGAACTATTTATTTAGCATTCCAATACAGTAAATAGTTGACATTGTGATCAGAACCTTTTGGAAATAATTTAACTCATTAGCTCCAAAGAGCCACTATTCTTAGAATAGTTTTGGGTTCAGCCTTGAAACCTCAGGCTCTTGCTGGAGACTTGACTTGTAAATTCCAATTTGGTTTCTGAGAAAGGAAAACTTTCAGGTGAGGAAAATAAAAAGAATAACTAGCATTATTTTTTCATGACTGAAAAATGTCAAGGGTGCTTCATAGATTAGAGAAGAATAGCTAGAGTAGCTGTTATGAACTGGAGAATTTTAACCCTGACTATAGTTCTCTGTATATTCTCAGCAAGACAGTTTTTTTTTCCACAAGACAAAAAGCCTTCATCTGGATTCAAACATTCCTATGAAATCAATGTATACTTTTATGATCTCCATAAATAAAGTTGTTAGGAAATAATTTTGTTGTATATGAAAACAGAATATAGTACTCAGTGACTTTTCTAAATATGAATAAAGTCTCTTTCTTATAAATATGAATTATTTAATCTTCATAAAACTCTTAAGTAGCAATTTTGACTCATCTTCATATTGTGAAAGAATAAACAGAGACCTAGAGTGGTGTCACCGCATGGATAACCTAAATCACATGACTTTCAGGAAGTAGAGACAAGATATGAAAAAAAGCATGTTATTTCTGTCATATTCTTTTCTTCATGTTATAGCATTAAAAAGGAGACCTTTTCAAAAGATCTATTGATACTGTGACCCAAATGGTAGCACAAACACCTTGCCTGTGGTGATGCCCAGGTTGATCCATGGCATTACATATACTTCCAAAGTACAAGTTGCTGAGGCCCCTGCAATGAAACAGAGATATTCCTATCTCTCTGTGTAGATTTTTACACTTGATTTTAAGCACTATGTTATTCTGTACTGAAAGAAACTTACTTTGATTCATTTGTCACCTCCCAGCTCTGCCCCTTTCTGGAGGTGAATTTGACCCTAATTAATCAACTGTGAAGAGGAGTACCCTAGAGGTCTTCAGTTGTTCTGGTCTTTCCACATGACTGAGTCCCATTCTCATTTTTCTGAAAGTTGGGAGGAAGTATGATTTTTAAAATTAATGAGGTCTAAGTTGTTCAAGATCAAACTGATCAATTTCCTGAATATTAAGTGTTTTTGGAAGAGTAAAACACATTTCAACATATTTTATTTGATTTTTTAAATTTTATTATATCACCATGAAATGCACCATTAGAAAGCTGTTCTTGATAGAATAAAGCTGTTTTATAAAGCATATCTTGCTATTTTTAAAATCTATATTCTTTCTATTATACCATACTTATAAGTATACATATTAAGTATGACCTAGTCTCTTCATTTTATATTTGTCGTTTGTAGTCTATTAGATACAATTTTATACCATTAAAACATGCTGCCATTTATTTTAGGTGATGTAATGAACTCTTGGAATTATTCTTTGCCATATTTCCCCCCAGTCAAAATGTATCAGGTTGGCATTTTGAACTGCTTTTGAACTCTTTTGTACTAATAATAACTGACTCCTGATTAAACAAATCCTTTCTATTATCTAAGAACAAAAGTTGAACTCTTTCACAAAAAGTTCAAGATGTTGAATTATCCCTTGTAGCAGTAATCTAAATGTGACCAATTACTAATAATGATCTTATTTGTTGGAGAATGCTGGGTTCCCCAACAAAATCCAGGAGTAGGGTCAGGGATCCCCTTCTGCCCCAGAAGATCAGTGGCCAACTAACAGAGAAAGACTTGCGAATCCAGCAGAGTTTCAAAAAGGTTTTACTCACACTTGTTCTGGTATACAATCCAGTAACAGGAAAACCCAGACTTTAGGTTCCTGACTGGGTCCTGACTATGTGTAGGTTTTGATTCCTAGGCCAAGATGGCCACCCCACGTGCTAAGACCCAACAGGGAAGAGAAGAACAGAAGCAGAGAGCAGGGAGGCAGGGAGAGAAGAGAGAAGAAAAAAGAAAGCAGGCTACTACTTTTATACATCTTTTCAGCCCTGACTGACTGATTGACCCACATCAATGGAAAGCCATTAGGGTCACTCCCCTCAAGTACTCTTCTGCCAGGACCTCACTTAGTCCCATTGAAATGTTAATATTGCCCCAGTCAAGGTCTGTCCTAGCAGTTTCCCTGCAGGCCCTATGCAGAGTGGGGAATGACATGTATCAGTACCCATGGATACTCTATAGCCAGGTATACATTTCTCCAAGTCTTCACAAGATTCTTGTCTTTGCTTCATAGTTGTTTTGTATTAGTCTCTAGACTTATTAGAGAGCCATGCTCGCTTGCTTGGGAAAACAGCATTTCTCTCTGGTCTAACTATACTAGACCAGACTAGTTATTATAATATAGACTAGTTATTATATATAATATAGACTAGTTATTATAATATAGACTAGTTATTATAATTATAATAACTTATTATACTTAGAGATCCAACATAGCCATGTAAAATTTCTGATAAGATCTGTCTGGTCCCAACGATGATTGTGGTAGCATGAGAGAAAATATTTATACCGGCTAACATAGATTATATGGTAAGATATACTGCCACATAGAGTCCCAGATTATTCAAACTGCTTTCTGCCTCTATCTACAAAGTGGCCTGCAGGAGATAACTCCAGGCAAGATGCAGAGGCTTGGGGCAACAGAGTACTGCAACACTTATTAATACTTTATTCCTATAGTCCTGATAAAGCAACACATAAACATTGTATCCGTAAAAACTAATCCTGCCCCAATACACTTTGCAGCATCATAAACAGAAAAGTTATGTGTATTTTATTATCTGTACCTTGAACTGGAATGCATGCTTAGGACAGCAATCATGTGTGTCTTTATACACCAGTTTCCAATATGAATAAGTTTAAGAACAACATAGAGTAATTATTTGTACTTGTAGGAGAATGCAACCTTTATCTTTTATTTGACGCTTGTGAATTCTCTGTAACTCTATGTTTAAATTGAAGTAGACTTGATTTCAAAGACTGTTTGTTTAGAGACACAATCACATTCCTCTTCAAAATGCATCATACCACTCAGATCTCAGTATCTTTGAAATCTTTAGAGGCAGAAAGATTTTTGAAAGCTTTAATGTTTTTTTCTCTTCTGTGTCAGAATATCTAGCCATAAATAATGGTGCCATGCTGGGATTATTTTCACCATTATTTTCCTTTTATTGTATATGTTTTTCATTAAGAAACTGTATTTTGTATCCCCCAATTCTTATCATTTATGCAAGATGCTTGATTTAATTATTGGTAAAGTGCTTATGAAAATTTCTATAGTGTTTCTGGAATTGAAAATAAATTGTCTTCCACTAGTATTCATAAAATAATAGAAAAAGTGGAGTTTTTCTATTTTTGTCTTTATTATGAACATTATCATGACCTAAGACTTTAGTAATTTAATTATAAAACTAAAGAAAGTAATTTTTAAAACTTTAGTAACATTTTCACAATTCCTACTTCCTGGCTTTTACTCTGTCATAAAGACTCGACACATATTTAATACACTGATTGAGAGAGTTGACCCTGGCGATCAGGAGACTTAGCTTTGTACTCTAGCTGGTAGCCATGAATGGGTGGCCTATGACTTTTCTGAATCTTAGTTTCTTCACCAGTATATTAGAGAACCACTTCTTGCTTTTTTGTGTGGCTTTAAGAAAAGGTGCATCATACATTTATGGGGGAAGGTGCAAACCCTGTGAAGCGAAGGGATTACTATGGTTCTGCACCCAGGAATTACTCCTGTAGGTGTTCTGGGGACTATATGGGATGCTGGGGATCCAGCCGGGGTCAGTCATGTGCAAGGCAAGTGCCCTAACCTCTGCACTATTTCTTTTTCTGGCCTCACATCATACATTTCTAAGTGAAGGCTAAATGGGGGTCATTTTGCTTAGTAATATTGGTATTGAGAATTGTTTTTACAATTCTAAGAGCTCTCATAGAAATTGCATTCTGTTTACTTCTTATAAAATTACCAATTTCTCTTGGGATTGGGAACAGCACCTTTCAACTTTTTTCCGAGATATAAATCCCTGTAAGTGATCTGATTTCATTCTGATTTCAGTGGCTATTTACAAGCAGTTTTGATTTATTGCTTTGTACTGTAAGCAGATACTACTTACCTTATCACCTTTGTGTTTCTGTCCTTGGAGGTATATAAAATCCAGTACCAGATGAGGATTGAATTTTCATGTTACACTTTCATCCCTGCCCACCAATCACTGTATCAAAACCAAATATATTACTGTCAAAAATAAATATTTTATTATCAAATCATTTTCAAGAGCTCCATGAATCTTTCACAGGTTTTTAGTTACATTGCTATGCTCTTGAAACTGAGTGTGGTTAAATGTCATCCTAGAAAAGCCAACAGACATGAAAATATCTCACTGGGCAAAGATAAATTACCAATTCACTATTAAGGGGGCCATTTTTTTGTTTTAGAGTTCCTTGGTTCCTAACATCTAAAGTTTAATCATCTCACACCAGTGCAAATGACCAATAAAAAACAATGGAAACAAGCTGTGTTAGCAAGTATGCAGAGAAAAGGTGGTACACCTTCACTGCTGATATGATTTTCAACAGAGGCAGTTTCTTTCTATATTACAGTGGTATCTAATGTGTTTTTGGTAAAAAAAAAAAACTTTGGCAATGCAGGACACAAAACTTTATAGTAGTGATTAGGATCATGATAAAATGTTTTTAATAATTTATTATAAACACATAATGTATTTATAATATAATAGTATGTATTATAATACAATTTATTATAAAATTATATTTATTATAACATAATTTATTATAAACATATTTATTAAAATTTAGGATTCCTTAAAATCCTAATATTTTAAGGAATTGGCTATTTATTGTAAGATTTTGATTTAATATTTAAGAACCAATTTGAGAGCCTAACTGTTATTTATGTACCTCATGCCAGGGATCAGCTGCAAATGCAGGATTAGTACATACCTAAACCAATAAAGTTTAAACTGTGCATAGATAATGATTCAACACAAAGTGTTTAGAGTTAGATTACAGTCTAATGTTTTCATATAACTGATTTGTTTTTCAGTACAACTTATTAAATAAAATTCCCTGTTCTAATTCAAACTCTTGGCGACTTTTTTTTGTAAATTAGTTTGTCAACTAATCACGTTTTGTTTCTAGACTCCCATTTCTGTCCTAATGATCTCTGTGTTTTTAATCCAATACCATTCTCTTTTATTTACTCTTGGTTTGTAGTGTATTTTGGAGTCAGGGATCATTACATATTCATTTCTGTTTTATTTTATTATTATTATTTTTTGTTTTGGGTCATACCCAGTGATAGTCAGGGGTTCCTCCTGGCTCTGCATTCAGGAATTACTTATGGCGGTACTTGAGGTACCATATGGATGCTGGGGATTGAAACCAGGTCAGCTGTATACCAGGAAAACACCATGCACATTGGATTATCTCTCCAGTCACATCATTTTGCTTTTATTTTCAAGAGTGCTTTGCTTCTCAAAACTTTTTTATAGTTCTAAATAAATTTTATCCTGTTTCATTCTATTTTTTTCTGAAATGCTATTTTCATTTTGATTAAATCTGTGAATTTTTTCAGGTGATTTAGTGTCTTTAGTGATGTTAACTTTTCCATTCTATGAATATGGCATAGTTTTCAGCTGTATGTATCCTATTTCTTTCAATAGTGTTATATTGCTTATATATATGGTTTTACAAATTATTTTAATTTATTGCAAGTAATATTACAGTCATAAATTATTATATTCCTATTTTCTCTTTATTCTAAACTACAAAGTTTAGGTTCTTAATATTGTTTTCTAAAATTAGATATTTAAATGTTACTCAGTGAAAATAGAAAAACAATTAAAGAACTTTAGAACTAATGACAAAAAATCCTCATTGTCTATGGTTTTATTGGTACCACATAATACACACCAATATAAAGTGCACAAATATAATAGATATATAGTTTTGTTTTACTATTCAACATTATTGCATTTAGATTAATAATAGCTCTTATACTTTATTGAAACCCTCTAACTTTTCTTTAGCCATGCCTGTCTGCAATAGACAAGAATATTACAAGGAAAAGTCAGCTCTGAATAGTAAATTTCTGTTTTCTTTTCTTTAAAATGATTTGGGTACATTGCACTATAAAAAATTTATGTTCAGGTGAACCAAAACTCATTTCCAAAGTCATGAGTTAGGGCTTTTTTAGCAAGTTAGAACTCTAAAGGACAAATTGCTGAAGGAGTGGACTGAAAACAAATTTTTCTGAAGATAATGATGAAGAATGAGTATAGACAGAGCTTTTATCCTGTGTTCTCACCTAGTTATATACTAGTTATATATATGATTAGTATATAATATGTATAACTAGTATAGTATATACTATTTATATATGGTAAGAAAAAAGAGAAAAAAGTCTACTAACACTAGGCTCCATGGCATTATGATAAAAAACAACAGAGTAGTAGGTGAACTCATAACTTGCAAAAAAATCTCTTTTACTGGTGACTAGAGAAGGCTTTGATGTGTGCTGGGGTTGTGTGTAATGTTCAGGAGGCCAAGTTGTGCTAGGGACCAAACCTAGGGTCTTATGCATGCCACTACTGTCTCTATCTCCTGGAACATCTCTCTGAAAGGAGCCTTATATCTTATGGAGTTATTCTTGTGAAGGCCAAAAGAAGCCTTCTATTAGCTCTCTTTTTTTATTTAAAAGAAAGTCATTTTTTCTATTAAAAACATTAAACTGCTTAGACATATGTGAAATATCCATTAGTATGTTTTGAACCATACATTTCATGGGGCTGATTTTTAATTTTTGTAGGTTAAATAGAAATTAGTAATATTCAAGATCTCAGACTTGCTAATTCTTATAAAAAATAGAAAGAAGTTAACTGTACTTAGATGACTGAACAATAAAATTGGACCCAATCTTTAATATTTCTCAAAGTCAGTTCAAAGAGAAAATATACAGACCAACACTTTCTGCAAAATGATGATTATTAAAGGTGTTGTAAAGAGAAGAAAACATCAGTGATTTTCTATAATCATTGCTGATTTAATAAATAAACACACATGAGTATATGAGTTGAAAATGATGACTCTATATGATGCAAAAAATAGTAATTATGTTTTACAATTCATAGAAGCAGCATCTTGTAATTTAAGAAATAGTGAAACCTACTGACATTTTCACTAAGCCCAAGAAAAGAAAATGATGTGCCATATTATTTACTATTGTTTCACCTTCTATTAAAAATATTAGTCAATGACATTTTATTGAATTAGACTTTGAATTAAATTGTATTGAATTTTGTGAATTAGAGACATAACCTTTGGGAATGAAAATCTTATTCAACTTCAGATGATATAGCATTTCATAGAAATTATTGGAAGCTCAGTAATAAAATTAATATAATTTTTTTTAAGAGTTTAACAAGTAGGGTTCACTGAACTGATGTTGGGAGGCCACCTGCCTCCCTCCCCAGCTGCTGCCCTCCAATCACCCTGCCACCCCCAATCTCAGGTGTGTGATCATCTCCTGTGCTGGCAGACCCCCACACCAGACCCCATCCCAAAGCCCGGGGACATCACAAAGGGGGCCAAGAGCCCAAAGAGCACCAAACTGATGCTGGAATGCCTTTTTATTTCCCACCCACCACGGCCCTCCAATCTCCCTGTCACCCCCCAATCTCAGGTCTCACATCCTAAGATTCAAAACCACACAGATACACTAGACAACAACTACTTGGTGTATCGTGTTACAAGGTTTCAGTGAACATAGGATCCAACATTTCTTTCCTTCCACAAAACTCTGGAAACAGCGTAAGCACCCCCAACACAAAGAAATACTATCAAGCCACATAAGTTCACACAGTTCACAACCTGAAAAAGGTCATAATGATAAAGCAACACAGAACTTCATCAAGTTTTATGAATGAAGCTGCTAGCCCAGTTGAGCCAAGCAATAAAAATCAGCTGTATAACTTTTCTGATAAGGAATTTAGGGAAAGAACTGTTAAGGATGCATAAGGAGCTCAAAGAAGCAATGAAATACAAAGTCAATAAAATAGAAGTGGATAAGAGAATAGAAATGAGGAAAATGCAATGAAAATGCAAACAGATCTGACAAATGTTAAAAAAGTGGTAAGTGAAATGAAAAAAAACTCAATGGAAGGCCTCCACAACAGAAAACAACTGCTGAAGAAAGAATTAGTGAGCTCCAAGATGATGTGCAGAGAATCTCTAGACAACAACAGAAGATGTAAAAAAGACTCACAATTAATGAATAGTCAATAAGTGATAATCAGGACAAAGTTAAAAGGAATAATATAAGGATCATTGGGTTCTAAAAGGGCAAGAGGATAATCCAGATAAAGAAGCAAGTGTCAAAGCTATCACTGTTGGAAAGTTCCCACAATTCAAGAGCTCTTGCTCCCAGATTCAGGAAACCCAAGGGGTACCAGATAAAAGGAATCCCAATAAGAATACTCCAAGACACATCCTAATTAAAATGACAAAAGACATAGATAGAGATAAAATATTGAAAGAAGCAAGATCAAAGAAGGAAATTACATACAAAGGAGCAGTCCAAAGAATCACAACACACTTTTCAGACAAAACACTCAGAACCCAAACACAATGGGATATTGTGAAAATACTCTATGAAATGAAGGCCTCACCAAGAACATTTTATCCAGCTAGACTCACATTCAGATTTGATGGGAAGATACACCACTACATGGATAAGCAATAAACAAAAAAACTTCATAGACTCAACTTGATCACTAGATCACTTGACATCCCATTATTCATCAATTTGCTCGGAGTGGGCAAAAGTAATATTTCCATTTGACCCTATCAAGTGCCAGTGTAGCCCAATGGCATCTGTTGCTTCAGGAATACAAAGAGCCTCAAACCGCTTTCTTCAAGTTATGACGAAGAAGTCTGACCATCTTGTAGGTGGGCGGCCACGTGATCTTTTGACATCCCGTGGGATCCAGTAAGTATTGGCTCTAGTCCAGCGGTCATCTCCAAATCGCATTACATGTTCAGCCCATCTGATTTTCGATGCCTTTGCAAATGAGACAGCATCCCTGACTCTGGAACAGCGACAGAGGTCAGAGCTCCAGATTCCTTCTTTCACTTGAGTGAGGCATGATATTCCAAGCATAGCTCTTTTGATTCCTCTTTGGGAAAGCCAAATAGCATTCTCATCCTGCTTTCATACTGGCCCAGTTCTCTGAGGCGTATGTTAATGCAGGGAGAATGGTGTAGTTGAAGAGATGTGCCCGGAGCCGGAGGTTCTTTGTCTTTTTAGCTATTTCTTCGATGCTTTTGAAGGCATTCCATGCCACTCTCTTCCTCCTGCGCAGCTCAGGTTTTAGGTCATTCATCATGTTGACTTCTCGACCTAGGTACACATAACTGCTGCATTCAGAGATGTTTGTTCCATTGAGAGTGAATGGGGCCTCTGGAACTAGTTCATTTTTCACGAACATAGTTTTTCAGAGATTCAGCTGTAGATCTATCTTTCCACATTCTTGGTTGAAGTCAGCCAGCATTTGTGCCGCTTGGCTAATGCTTGGTGTTATTAGAACTATGTCATCAGTGAAGCAGAGGTGGTTTAGTTGCTGACCATCTATCTTCACTCCCATTCCTTTGAATTCTAATTGTTGCATGATGTTCTCAAGGTGGCACTGAAGAGTTTTGGTGAAATGGTATCACCCTGCTGCACCCCTATTTTGAAATTGATGATCACTTCTTTGTAGAATGGTGAGATCCTGGTAGTGAATCCCTAATACAGCTCACGAAGGATCTTGATGTATTAGATTTGAATGCCCTGTTTTGCTGGGACTTTGATGACTGCTTCAGTCTCCACAGAATCAAAGGCTTTCTTTAAATCAATGAATGTGAGACAGAGTGGCATCATGAACTCCCTACAAACTTATATGAGCTTGGTTACCATGTGGATATGGTCAATTGTGCTGAATCCTTTTCGCAGCCAGCTTACTCTCATGGTTGTCCTTCATCTAATGTTCTGCCAATCCTGTTCATGATGACTCCAGTGAACAGCTTGTAGATGACAGACAACAGGCAGATGGGGAGATAGTTGCTGATATCTTGGATGTCTCCCTTCTTGAACAGTAGAACTGTCTTGCTGGTTTTCCAATGGGAGGGCACCTTGCATTTGGACAGGTAGCATGTGAAGAGCCAAGCCAGTGTATTGATGAGTACTGAAGGCAGATCCTTCAGGTGTTCAGGTATGACTTTGTCTGGGCCTGGTGCTGTTCCCTCTTTACCGATGAAATGGCATGTTGGTTTTCAGAAGGGAGAACGTTGGGAACGACATATTCATCCTGTGGAATTAGGTATGTGGGCAGGTGGACGTGGCTATCAAAGAGATCTGAGTAAAAGTTATGGATAATCTTCTCCATTGCCTTTCTGGAAGATGTGTAGATCACATCTATCTTTCTGGAAGATGTGGTAGACTCAACACCGACTTTAAAAGAAGGACTGAACGGTCCACTCTAGATAGGACTACCCCCAAAGCACAACTTTAAAGAGAAAGATCACACAAAATCCCATGACAAAAATCTCTATCAATGTCAATGGTCTAAATGCTACATGTAAGAGGCACAGGTGGAAATATGGATTAAAAAACTGAAAATAACATTCTGCTTCCTAAAAGAAACATATCTGAAAAATCAGAGCAAATACAGACTTAAAGTTAAAGGTTGGAAAACAATTCTCCATGCAAACAACTCCTCCAAAAAGGCTGGTGTTGCTATACTAGTACCTGACAACGTAGACTTCAGGCTGAAAAGTTTAGAAGGGACAGTGAAGGTCATTTCCTAATAATCAAGGGATATGTATATCAGGAAGAAATTACACTCGAAACATATATGTACCAAATGAGAGGTCAGTAAAATACTTAAAACAACCACTAGTAAACTTCAAAGAAGACAGTAACACAATTGTAATTGGAGACTTCAGCACTGCTCTATCAACTCTTGATAGATTTACAAGACTGAAATACTGGTCCTGAAGGAAGAAATAAAAGAAAGTGAGCTCTACCAGCGCACTTTCTTCTGTTTATCTATAATATATATTCTTATATATGTATAGAATATATATATATATTCTTATATATATATGTCTTTCTATCCCAAAAAAAAGGCATGCACATGGAACATTCTCCAAGATAGATCACATGCTGAGCCATGAAACATACCTCAATAAAATCAAGAAGACAGAAATGTGTCAACTATTTTTTTTTAGACCATGATGCTTTGAAAATAGAAGTTAATCGCACACAGAAATGAAGAGTCAAACCAACACCTGGAAGCTTAACAGCTCGCTGCTGAACAACCAGTTGTTCATAAAAGAAATCAAAGAGGAAATCCAAATATTCCTGTAAGCGAATCAGTCTGAAGACATGAACTATCAGACCTTGTGGGACACAGTAAAAGCAGAGTTAAGAGGAAAGTTCATAGCTCTGCAAGCATGATTCAGGAAAGAAGAAATAATAATAAACAGTCTGACCTCACAGCTTAAGATCTTAGAAAGCAACCAATAAAAGCAGCCCAGCCCATGCAGTGAGAAAGAAATAATAAAACTTAGAGCAGAAATAAATGAGATGGAATTCCAAAAGAACAATCCAAATGTTCAATGAAGCCAAGAGCTGTTTTTTAAAAAAATAAACACGGTTGACAAACCACTTGCAAACCTTGTAAAGAGAGGAAAGAGAGAAACCAAATAAATAGAATCAGAAATGAAAAGAGGATATCAAAACAGAAACCACAGGAATTCAAAAGATCATCAGAGATTACTTTAAGAGTCTGTATCCACAAAACAAGAGAATCTAGAAGAAATGGACAAATTCCTGAATTCCTATAGTCTCCCAAGGCTGCAACAAGAAGATTTGGAATACCTGAACAAACCTATCACCATCGAGAAAGTTGAACCAGTAGCCAAAAGCCAACCCAAACACAAAAGCCCAGGTCTAGTTGAGTCATCAGTGAATTCTTCCAAACATTTAAAAGAAAACCTACTGCCAGTCCTTTTTTAAGCTCTTCAAGAAAATTGAAGACAGAAGCACTCCAAAATAGCTTCTATGATGCACATCAGACCTGGTACCCAAATCAGGTGTGTCACAAAAAAGGAAAACTACACAACAATCTCCCTGATGAACAAAATACTACCAAACAGAATCCAAAGACTCATCAAAAAGCTTATACACCATGTCCAAGTAGGATTCATCCCAGGAATGCAAGGAGGGTTCATCATCTGCAAGTCAATCAGTATAATATATCCCATCAAGAAGAGGAAATATAAAAATCGTATGATCCTATCAATAGATGCAGAGAAAGCATTTGACAAAGATCCAACACACATTCATGAAAAAAAAACTTTATAAAATGGGAATTGATGGAACTTTCCTCAATATAGTCAAAGCCATCTACTCCAATCCCACAGAGGGAGCATCATTCTCTATGGGAAAAACAGAAAGCCTTCCCCTAAGATTGGGGACAAGAAAAGTTTGCCTTCTCTCACCATTTCTATTCAATATAGTACTAGAAGTACTAGCCATAGCGATCAGGGAAGAAAAGGACATTAAGGGCATACAGATTGGAAAGGAAGAAGTCAAGCTCTCACTATTTGCAGATGATATGATATTATGCTTACAGAACCCTAAACTCTCTACCAAAATGCTCCTAGAAACAATAGATTCCTATAGTAGATGGAAGGGTACAAGATCAATATCCGAAAGTCAGTTGCTTTCCTATATGCAAATAATGAAAGAGAAAGGGGTATTAAAGAAATGATCCCATTCATAATTGTGCCACAGAAAATCAAATACATAGAAATAAGTTTGACTAAGAATATAAAGAATCTGTACAAAGAAAACTACAAAATATTGTTTAAAGAGGACATCAGGAAATGGAGACACATTCCCTGCTCATGGATTAGGAAAATCAACATTATCAGAATGCTAGCACTACCTAAAGTTTTATACAGATTCAATGTGGTTCCTATAAGGATACCCATGACATTTTTCAAAGAAATTGACCAAACACTCCTGAAATTTGTATGGAATAGTAAACTGCCACGAATAGCTAAAGCAATCCTTGGGGAAAAGAGGATGGGAGGTATCACGTTCCCCAATTTCAAACTCTATACAAAGCAGCTGTAATTAAAATGGCATGATATTGTTATAGAAACAGATCTGTAGACCTATGGAATAGAATTGAATATCTTGCCACATAATCTCCAATGAATGATTGCTTAATCTTTGATAAATGAGCAAAAAATATTAAGTGGAGCACAGAAAGTTCTTTTCAACAGGTGGTGTTGGGAAAACTGGGCAGCTACATGTAAAATATGAACTTTGGCCTTCTAACACTATGCACAAAGGTCAGGTCAAAATGGATCAAAGATCTCAACGTCAGACATGAATCTATAAGGTACATAGAAGATAACCTAGGAAAAAACATTTTACAAAATTGAATCTAAAGGCATCTTCAAAGATAAAATACCACTGACAAAGCAAATGGAAACAAAGATAAACAAATGGGATTATAAAAAAACTGAAAAGTTTCTGCACCTTAAAAGAAATGGTGATCAAGATACAGAGACTGCCCCAAGACTGAGAAAGAATATTCACTCAATACCCATTTGATAAGGTGTTAATATTCAGGATATAGCAGGCACCGGTAGAACTTTACAACAAGAAAAAAGCCAACCCCATCAAAAAATGGGGAGAAGAAATGAACAGAAACTTTGACAAGGAAGAAACTAGAATGGCCAAAAGGCATATGAAAAAAGTGCTCTTCATCACTTAATCATCAGGGAGATGCAAATCAAAACAACAATGAGTTATCATCTCATGCCACAGAGACTGGCACATATCCAAAATAGCAAGGACAACCTGTGCTTGCAGGGATGTGGGGGAGAAAGGGACTCTTATCCACTGTTGGTGGGAGTGCCAACTGGTCCTGCCCTTTTGGAAAACAATATGGACTTTCCTCCAAAAACTAGATATTTAGCTCCCATTTGACCCAGAATTACCACTCCTGGAAATATACCCTGGAGACCCAAAAACACACAGAATAAAAACTATCTGCACTTCAATGTTCATCGCACCACAATTCGCAATAGCCAGACTCTGGAAACAACCTGAATGCCTGAGAACAGAGGATTGGCTAAAGAAACTGTGGTACATCTACACAATGGAATACTATGCAGCTCTCAGACAAAGTCACAAAATTTACATGCAAATGGATAGAGATTATAATGCTGAGTGAAATTAGTCAGAAGGTAAAAGACAGATATAGAATGGCTGCGTTCATTAGTGGGATACAAATGTATACTAGTACTCTACTAATTTTGGGAAATGTTTATGCCACATTAGAACTGAACATTGAATGTACACAAAGGGATTTACATGATGATCTCTAAATATCCGTAGGGCAAACCACAATGTGTTAAAGAGAGAGAGAGTGAGAGAGAGAGAGAGAGAGAGAGAGAGAGAAGAGATATGAAGAGGAATAGTGACTGCTAGAGGCAGGCTGGGGTGGGGGGAGGAAAATTTGGGACATTGGTGATGGGAAAAGGGTATGCTGGTGGTGGGATGACTATTGGAAAAATGTATGACTGAAAGCCAATATGAACATCTTTTTAATTGTATATCGCATGGTGGTATAATAAAAAACAGCAAAGGAGTTTAACAGGTAGACAGCATAAAATTAACATAAATTGTAAAACTTCATTAAATAAAACTATTGGGTTATTTAATAGGATATTAGATTGCATGTTCATTAAAACAAAAATTACACGTTTTGGAATAAATAAGAAAAATAAAATATACAAAATGTGTGTTTTTGCATAACATGTGGTTGTGTTCAGGTGTTATTCTTCACTCCTCCTTGGGAGCAACCTGAGAAGTCCTAAGGAAACTGTATTTGGTGTCAGTGAACAAATCAGGGTTAGCTGCATACGGTGCAGTCTTAACTTCTAACTTTCTCTCTACCCTAGAAATATACAAAATATTTTAATAAAATTTAAAAAATTCCAAAAATACAAAAAATCCTTGACTTGATCCAATATAAACTCATCCATTTTGATAAATAGAATATTATATAGAGAAATTTATACACACATATACATACATCTATATGAGCACAATAAAATGTCTTCCTTAAAATTTAGGGTGTAAGCACCCAAACTGATATGATAATTGGTAAGAAACAATGATATAATAGAGAAATTAACAAATCCAAAAAAGCTATCCCCACTGACTTTTCAATGTAAGATGTTCAACTTCACCCTTAATAAAGAACGGCGAGTTTAAGTCACCCTGAAATACAATTTCTCAGTTCTCAAAGATCCAAATTAAAGCTTGACAATGCATTAAATTGGAAAGACTATGAGGAAAGAATCACTCCCCCCTATAATTCAGGTATAAATAAAGAGTAACATGACCTCCATGGAGAAAAACTTGGCAAATCTGTCAAAACTACATGCATCTGACAAAAAAAATCTGTAATAAACTACTTTATTACTAATTGAAACATTGTTTGAAATAATTAAGTATAAAAAGTTACCCAAATGCTGATGTATAATAATTTGGTTGAATGGACGTTGGTTTACTCTCACAATAGATTACTATAAAGCTGCAACAAATGATAAGAACTATGGGCCAATAGTGGCTATTGTTTAGGCTCACAGAGCCTGGAGGTCCCTCTATGTGACTTTATAATAAGATTTGCTGTCATCCTACTAGGCTGATAGCACTGAAATTTGTAGGTATCTCACTGTTTTCTTAGCCTCTGTGAGGCCCAGTAGCTGTAGAGTTGGATTAATCTGGAGGTTAGGGATTTGGTGGCTAGGTAGTTTGAGGAGGTTTTTTGGTGCAGTTAGGCCTTTTGTATGTTGAATGGAGTTGACTGTGGCTTTGGGATGTTGTGCCTTCAGGCAGAAAGTGGAATCTCCCCTCCTCCATTCTTCCTGTTTATTTTGTGTGTTTTTATCTCTTAGCTTTTGGGGGATACCCAGCGATTCTCAGGGATTACTTCTGACTCTGTACTCAGGAGTCAGTCTAGGCTGGCTCTAGGAACCATATGGGATGCTGAGATTTGAACTCCGGTAGTGTGTGTGTGTGTGTGTGTGTGTGTGTGTGTATGTGTGTGTGTGTGCAAGGAAAGTGCTTACCCACTGTACTACTGCCAACAACCATCCTGAAAATGGTCCCAAAGTTGGTAGCCCTGATCTGCCTACCAAGAAGAATTCAGTGGCATCATATTGCCTAAACAATTAGTTGTGGAGCTAGGATGTTTCTCTATTGGAAAAATGGTCTTAAAATAAAATTTTAAAACCAAAAGAAATGAAATAATATGATTTTCAATAATACTTGCTAAATTTAAATGAAAAGTAGAAAAAAAAGAATGCAATATATACTCAAGGTTAGATATTTTATATGAAAAAGTGGGGATAAAAGCACGTTTTCATGAATTTTCAAATATATTGTGAAATATCATTTAAAAGCTGATTTTGATGGTTTATAAAATTTTATTAAGGTGACTTATTTTAAGAGAACAGGTATGTTTTAGAGGTACAGTTCAGATCGCTGCAAAGTGTATGTCATCACACTATATGCACCATCCAGTGCCCGCATCTTTCTTCCACAGTACATTGAACCACCTTCACCCTTTCAACAATGAGATCTATTTTTGGTAACCTCAATTCTTCGATCAGAGTCTAAGATTTAGTTTCTTAATACATTGTCTATTATCTTGATTTTTTTTTTTTGGGCAAAGACTGGAAAGATTGGCCATACCTGATGGTGCTCAGGGGCTCTTCCTAGCCCTTTTCTCAGAAGTTAATCCTAGCATCCTTAGAGGGGCAATGCTCTACGGGTAATGGAACTGGACTCACCTAATTGTAATACATGAATTTTATGCCCTGTATTAACTTTCTGACCCACTTTGTTTACAAATCACATATAAGTAAGGTCATCTGAAATTTGCCTTTCTACAGAATAATTTCAATGAAATTATCCCTTTTAATTATAGCCATAATTTTATATTATAGCAAAATTAAATCTTATAGCTAAGAAGTATTCCATTATGTACATATACCATATCTTTATTCACTTGTCTTTGAACATAATGTTTCCATATCGCAAATAATGTAATAGATTTCATGAACAGAACTGTGCATATATCATTTTTAATCAGTGCATCAGATAGCTTGGATATTATATACATAGTAGACCTATTTTCAGTATTTGCTGTTTGTGGGAATGTAAATTTGGATAATCTCTATGGAAAATAGTATGAAGATTTTTCAAACAAAATATAAATTGGTTTGTGACCATCATAAAAATATTGAAAACAGGGCAAGATTTGAGTGTAGAAGCTAATACTTTTTAATACTTTTATATGTTTAAGAATCATAATACTACTTTATATATTTCAGAAACAAATAGGCACATAGAAAAAACTATGCTTCAATCAGAAACTCGTTAACTTAATTTTGTCCTAATTCAACATAACTTTATTTAATCAGATAATCTAGATTATCTTTTTAAGGGGGTTGGAGGGTATCCCAGCAGTGCTTAGGGCTCTGCCTGGTTTTTACTCAAGACTCACTTCCTGCAGTGCCCGGGGAGTTATATGGGATGCCACTAGGTACAGAGCCTGGTATGACCATGTGCAAGGCAGATATGCTATGCTATCATTCTGCTCCACCCCCGCCAAGATAGTCTTCCAACATTGACTTTTCCATTTTAATGTCTAACTTTTTTAGGATAGTATACAAATAGGGATCACTTCTAGTTATTTCATTTTTGTAGTGATAGTATTCAATAATATTTGAAAAGCTAAATTTTATATGTTTTAGAACTTGTCAAAAGAGTAAAAATGAGTTTATATTTAGGAGTCATAAATTTTATCACAAGAAACTACTAGCTAAGTCAAAACTGAGAGACATTTTAAAACTACCTGTTCTATAATTTCAAAAATCTAAATGTCTTGGAATATAAAGAAATTCTGGCAAACTATGTCTGATCTTTAACTATTTTGCTAATATGGAAATAAATACACATTTTTATGGAGTTTGCAGAATTTGAGTAAGATCACTAAATGGGATTAATGACATTTGGTTGCCTTATTTTTATAGCTATGCTCTGGCTACATAGGCGTGAATTCTTATCATAGGAAATGCATATAGCATATTTATCAGCAAAGTACAATTATGATTGCAACAGCTTTTCAAATTAATTTAAATATTTATATCTAAATATCTATCTATCTATCTATCTATCTATCTATCTATCTATCTATCTATCTATCTATCTATCTATCTAAAATATCTATCTGTCTGTCTGTCTGTCTTTCTGTCTGTCTATCTAACATATCTATCTAACCTATCTATCTAATCTATATATCTATCTAATCTATCAGACACACACACAAGTGGGCTAAAGATATATTACAAATTGCAACATACTTGTCCTGCATACAGCCAAACCATGTTTAATCTCAGGCCATTGGTCCTATGAGTACTACAAGGAGTCCCTCCTGAGCACTGAGCCAGGAGTAGTCCCTGAACCATAACACTGGGTATGCCCCCAACAAAAAATGAACAAATGCACATAAATGTATATGCATGATGATGAAACTAGTATTATAAATTGTTAGCTACAAACTCTAGAATATAATACTGTAAAGTTTATTGTAACATTCCTATAGATTTTTCTGTGGGACTAAGTTACTTGAACAGGTAGTTTAAAATCATGCTGAAATTCACACAACCAAATTTTATATTTCAGTGCTCTGAAAATTTCAGTTTCAGCCTCACTGAACATCTGTAAGTATTGCAATATGGTACCCAGAAGTTAAAGAAGGGAAATAATATAAATGTATGGTGGGATGGGATGGGTGATGCCATTTCCCAGCCCTCTTAATAACTGCCTTTCTTTAGGAGCTCTTTATCTAGACAGTAAGAAACGAGAGATTCTAATCTCAGAAAGAGGTCTATTAAAAAGTGCTGGGATCTAAAATGAACTGATCTTCAGCCTTGTGCTTCATGGTGACCTGTGGCTCATGACAGTGCTGGAAAGCATAGCACCGGAGGGCCATTGGAGTGTTGGCCAATCACTTTAAGTGATATTTTACCTTACACCTCATTTATGTGCTGACTCTTGAGACCCATCCTTTTATAATTATACAGTGCAAATTAGGAAAGGTTGAGTCATGACTTTCTATTTGCAATCTTGGTATGCTTACAAGTGTGTCTGGAGACCTGTCTGCTTTTTAAGGGGCACTAGAATTATCACAATTCTAATACACAGAGCCCACTAAATAGAGTCCAGTGGGGACTTGCTTGGGTTAAGTGACAAACTTATGACAAACTACTATGACAACATTCAGAATTTAGCCAATATAAACATTAAAGTCAAGATCATATCTTAGTTGATTTTTTATGATTAAGATAAAGTGATAGTGTAAAATAATCATAAAAAGTCAAACTAAGTTCAAGTTCTGTTCTTTTAGTTATTGTATCAATAATTTATTTGCAGTTATCAGTCACTATTTAATCATTTCCAATATACTTTTACTTGTGTCTGTGCTTGCCAGTGATGTAAACATAATTAGTCTGTTTTTTTTTTTTTAATACAGCAACCTTCAAGAAATTAACTGTTTCAAGGGAAACAAGTAATTTACAAGCAAGGGATTCTTATTATGGTAGCTTAGGGAAGACAGGGACAATGTTCACCTCTCTAAAATATAATGAATCTTCTGGAATGATGTTCAACTTATGCCACATGGAGATGCTCACACTCTTATATTTAAATGAGTTTCCCTCCTCCTTTCTCTCCCATGGAAGGATTACATCTTTGGAGGCTCTTTAACCAGTTGACTTGAGTATAACACAAACTTAACTTTTATGAAAATCTAGTATATCAGAATTAAAATAAAATGACTGAGGTTAGAGACATACTAAATGGGTTACAACATTTTTCTTGCATAGAGCAGACTCTGGTTTGAGATCTGCCACCACATAAAACTCCCTGAGCTTCCTCAAAGGGTCACTCCTGAGCACATAGTCAGGAATATTTCCCAAACATCCAGATATGACCCATATGCCACCTTCCCAACAAAAAAGTAAGGAAAATGAAATAACAATGTTTTAGGCAATAGTTCACTAATTGTTTCTAGTACCAATTAATGTTGTGAAATTAAAAATGATTATTTTCCCTAAATTTTGGTGTTTGTCTAAGTTAAAAAATCACATAAATTTCCTTGTTAGGAAACAAAAGTATCTATGGTTATCTGTGTGTGTGTGTGTGTGTGTGTGTGTGTGTTTGTGAGTTACTCAGTTACAAAGTTGTTCATGCTTGGATTTCCAGTCATACAATGTTCCAAACACCTGTCCCTTTACCAATGTATATTTCATTTACCAATGTACATTTCCCACCAAAAACATCTCCAGTTTCCCCTCTCACCATCCCTCCTCTTGTCTGCAATTCTCTCTCTCTCTCTCTCTCTCTCTCTCTCTCTCTCGTTCTCTCTCGTGCTCTTTCTCCTTTTAGGAATTATAATTACAATACAGGTATTGAAAGGTTTTCATGTAATTCCACCTACATTTTATGACTGTAGCCTATTTCCATATATATTCAAGAACACTATTGATTATAATTATTGGCATTAAGTTTCTTTCTGAAGTCTCTGCAATTTTCTAACTAGTTTACTTCAATGGTTTAGTTCACATAGCATAGTTAAAATTGTGTTATATTTTATAGTGTTGATGTGCAAATACTTTTATACCCCAGCAGTACAAAAAAATTCCTAGACATTAAACTGCTATGCTTTAGTCAGACCAAACTTTCCTCTCTCATCTCCCTCCTCTTCCTGTTAGTCAGTTTTGTAATCCAATGCCGAGTGTTTGTCACTGTTCAATATTATCTATTTCCTTGCTCTCCTTTCTTGATTCCCCAGATGAGTAAGACTATTTGGTATTTGACCTTCTGACTTATTTTGATTGGAACAGTAGCCTTCTGTCCAGTTCATATTGCAGTGAATTGTATGATGGCGTCTTCAGTGTTTGATTTAGTAAAACTTCAGCAGATTTTTCTATTTTACAGTCTGAGAAAAATAGATGAACATACCCATATCAAAGTAATTTATTTATTTATTTATTTATTTATTTATTTATTTATTTATTTATTTTGCTTTTTTGGGTCACACCCGGTGACGCTCAGGGGTTACTCCTGGCTTTGCACTCAGGAATTACTCCTGGAAGTGCTCGAGGGGACCATATGGGATGCCGGGGATCGAACCCGGGCCGGGCACAGGCTGGCCGCGCGTGCAAGGCAAACGCCCTACCTGCTGGGCTATCACTCTGGCCCCTATCAAAGTAATTTAATACACTATACTTTTTCTTTTTATGTTATGAAGCCTTTGACTCTGAATCATCTAGCAGAAATGTCCAGCCAAATACCACTTCAACTAAGATCACAAGCATTTTGTTGTTGTAGTTGAGAAAATCTCATAACAAACAATCAGTAAGTCAAAAAGGAAACACTGCTAATATTTACCTGAGTCAACTGAATACAACACAATTAATATTTGGGATAGCTTGATTTATATATAGTGAAAAGCGATTTTCTTTTAAGAATGTAAGTTTAGTGTAAAGAACCACAGGTCTACTAGAAGTAGTCTTCTGTGGACATTAACCAGAACACTGACTTCTGTTTTGGATCCCAGAGCACTTCCACCTAGAACATCCAGACTTATTGCCTATGTTAGACATGCTTAGCCTACAGAAACTCTATGTTACTTATAGTAATAAATAGAATCAGACTTTTTTTTTACTTTTTCAAGTGTGATATCCTTGCCACAAAGGAACAGCTATGAAATGTGCTAAAGATCTATCTCTAGGCTAAAATTTATGTTTTGTTGGTTCTAGGATATATTTCTGTTTAGACAGAATTGTATCAGAGAGCTGATCTATCCCAAGATTGAAGAGAATTATGTTAAGTCCATTTGAAATGTTGTCATGCAAAAAAAACACCATTTAAATATAAAGTGGAGGTGATTCTATTTTGGACATGTTTTACAGATTCATTTTTAAAATAATAAAATGTTAAGTACTTCATATCACATACACACGTAAAATTTATTAGTTCATCAGCAAAACTGGACTTCCTAATTTGAAATATTTAAACATTTTTTAATGTTTTTCTATCTTTCATATATTCTTGATAGAGTCCCTCTTTATTGGCTTACCCAAAGCCTGCATATTTAAAAAATATTCTTGGAGTTTTATTCATAAATTCTTGTTCAAATATATAAGCTGCTATAATTACTCAGACCTTTGGAAAATATTCAAGCCAATAATTCATTTGTCTCCTATCACCTATATGACTTTATTAAGCTATTTATTTTGGGGGATTGTGGGTGGGGGATCAACCAATTGTTCTCAGAGCTTAATCCTCACTCTTTGCTCAGGGGTCAGTCCTGGTGGTACCCAGGGGCAATATGGGGTGCCAGCAATAAAAGTATGATTGGGTGTTTACAAGGCAAGCACCTTACCCACTGTTTTATTACTTTGATCCCCAAGCAATTTATTTTTGTAGATTAACTGTGGGCCTAACCAGTTTCAATTCCTTCAATACATTAGTTCTTGATTCTATATGTCTTGATTTAGTGCTTATACTCACTTTATTTTTGGAGCAATTTTCTACATTTTAAAATTATAAGCTATGACATCAAAATGATCTAATTATTTTGTTGTTTAGGGGACAGGACTTAAAACAGGGTTGTTTTCAAGTGTGGCAAAAACCTTAACCCCTTTACTATCTTGTGAGCTCTTGAATACAAATTTTTATTCTTTTTCCATGCACCTCTTTGAGATTTTTTTTAAATTGTTTATTTTTAATAGAATCATCAGCCTAAGACACAGGTACACCCGGAAGAGCAGAAACCAGCTTTCCCGTTATGCGCGGGGCTGCTGCTGGCCGCGCCGATTTACCTCCAAATTACCACAAATATTCTACCCACCCCTCTGAGAGAGCCCCACAAAGTAATGAAAATATAGTGCCCGCATGGCAGAGCCTGGCAAGCTGTCTGATGCGTGTTCGATATGCCAAATCCAGTAACAAAAATGTTTATTTTCCTGACCCGAAAGAACCCTTAATACGGCAGCAGTAAGAAAGGCAAACAAGCAGTGCCTGATAAAATTTCACGGCTGTCCTAGGCTGCCAAAACAAAGAAGGACTAAAATGACTGTCTGTACTTTCAATGCACGTACACTGGCATCGGAAGCATATATTGAGGATCTGATGCTGCAAGCAAGAAAGATCAAGTACGACATCATTGGTCTGACTGAGACGAGGAGGCGCCAGTCGCATCATGCTGTATTTGACACCGGAGAAGAATTGTTCCTTGGAACATGTGATGAAAGAGGCGTCGGTGGCGTTGGTGTCCTTGTCAACACGAACATGGCTGTCAACATTGATTCATTTGAATGCCTAACAAACCGAATAGGACGATTACACTTGAGGAGATGTGGCCCACTGCCAGCAATTTCTATCTTCATTGTCTATGCACCAACATCCACATACAAAGAAGATGAAATTGAGAAATTCTACATGGAATTGGAGGAGTTCTATAAAAAAGATCACACCTTCTACAAGATCATAGTCGGTGATTTTAATGCCAAGATAGGACCGAGAAGATCGGCTGAAGAACTCCACATCGGGACCCATGGCCTAGAATGGAACGAACAAGGTGAGAGACTATCTGAGTTCATCATGTCCACCAAGACTATTCATGGGAACTCACAGTTTCAGAAGGCTGAAGCGAAACGTTGGACATGGGAATCTCCTGGCAGACAGTTCCACAATGAAATTGACCACATCATCTTCAATCGACGGTTTTGTCTGACCGATGTTGCTGTTGTCCCCAAATTCCAGACAGGATCGGACCACCGTCTCCTTCAGCAAAATTCTACTTCCCGCAACGGGGAGAAAAGGCAGCAATGTTTAAGAAGAGAACTCCCAGAACGACCACCAACTGGGGACTCTTTGGCACCGTTGCGGCAACATGGGAAGATACCATCATTGATGACATCGATGAAGAATACAACCGACTGGATCAGCACCTCCATGATTGTGCGAAGAATGCCGAGAGAGAGAAAGACACAAAAGGACGCTTTGTCTTCAGAAACTCTTGAGCTCATTCATCAACATGGCAAGGCGCGAGCCTCAGGAGACCAAATGCTAATGTCCAGGCTTGCTAAACAGTGCAGAGAAGCGATAAAAGCAGACCTCAAAGACAGAAGAGCAGAAATACTGGAAGATGCAGCAGAAGCCGGGAAAAGTATTCGCGACTGCCGGCCTGTCCTTTGCCAACTATAAGACCAAGATGACTGCCCTCCGACGCCCTGATGGATCTATCACATCTTCCAGAAAGGCAATGGAGAAGATTATCCAGGACTTCTACTCAAATCTCTTTGATAGCCACATCCACCTGCCCACATACCAAATTCCACAGGATGGATATGTCATTCCCAACGTTCTCCCTTCTGAAATCCGACATGCCATCTCGTCGGTAAAGAAGGGAACAGCACCAACCCAGACAAAGTCAGACCCAAACATCTGAAGAATCTGCCATCGGTACTCATCAATACACTAGCTCGGCTCTTCACATGCTACCTGTCTGAATGCAAGGTGCCCTCCCAATGGAAAACCAGCAGGACAGTTCTACTGTTCAAGAAGGGAGACATTCACGACATCGGGCAACTATCGCCCCATCTGCCTGTTGTCTGTCATCTACAAGCTGTTTACACGAGTCATCCTGAACAGGATTAGCGGAACACTAGATGAAGGACAACCATGCGAGCAAGCAGGTTTCCGGAAAGGATTCAGCACAATCGACCATATCCACACAGTAACCAAGCTCATTGAGGTTTGTAGGGAGTACAAGATGCCGCTCTGTCTCACGTTCATTGATTTACAGAAAGCCTTTGATTCTGTGGAGACTGAAGCAGTCATCGAAGCCCTAGTCAAACAGGGTGTTCAAACCCAATACATCAAGATCCTTCGTGAGCTGTATTACGGATTCACCACCAGGATCTCACCATTCTACAAAGAAGTGATCATTGATGTCAAAAAGAGGGGTTCGACAGGGTGATGCCATCTCACCAAAACTCTTCAGTGCCACCCTCGAGAACATCATGAGACAATTAGAATGGCAAGGAATGGGAGTGAAGATAGATGGTCGGCAACTACACCACCACCGCTTCGCTGATGACATCGTTCTAATAACACCAAACATTAGCCAAGCGGCACAAATGCTGGCTGACTTTGACCGAGAATGTGGAAAGGTAGGTCTACAGCTGAATCTGAAGAAAACTATATTCATGAGAAATGAACTAGTTCCTGAGGCCCCATTCACTCTCAATGGAACAAACATCTCTGAATGCAGCAGTTATGTGTACCTAGGTCGAGAAGTCAACATGATGAACGACCTAAAACCTGAGCTGCGCAGGAGGAGGGAGAGCGGCATGGAATGCCTTCAAAGGCATCGAAAAAAATAGTTAAAAGGACAAAGAACCTCCGGCTCCGGGCACATCTCTTCGACTTCACAGTTCTCCCTGCATTAACATACGCCTCAGAGACCTGGGCCCTACGAAAGCAGGATGAGAATGCTATTCGGGTCTCCCAGAGAGGCATCGAAAGAGCTATGCTTGGAATATCACGTCTCACTCAAGTGAGTGAAGGAATCCGGAGTTCTGACCTCCGTCGCTATTCCAGAATCAGGGACGCTGTCTCGTTTGCCAAGGCATCGAAAATCAGATGGGCTGGACATGTAATGCGATTTGGAGACAACCGCTGGACTAGAGCCGTTACCGACTGGATCCCATGGGATGTCAAAAGATCACGTGGCCGCCCACCTACAAGATGGTCAGACTTCCTTGTTAAGACCCTGAAGGAACGGTTTGAGGCTCTTCATATTCCTGAATCAACCAGATGCCATTGGGCTACATTGGCACGTGATAGGGTCCAATGGAAATGTTACTGGCGCCCGCTCGAGCAAATCGATGAATAACGGGATTCAAGTGATCAAGTGATCAAGTGAAGAATCATCTGAAGACAGGTGTCCTTTTGTGTCTTTCTCTCTCTCTCGGCATTCACCGCACAATCATGGAGGTGCTGAACCAGTCGGTTGTATTCTGCATCGATGTCATCAATGGTGGTATCTTCCCATGATGCTGCAATGGTGCCAAAGAGTTCCCAGTTGGTGGTCGTTCTGGGAGTTTTCCTCTTAAACTTTGCAGCCTTTTCTCCCCATTGTGGGAAGTAGAATTTTGCACTGAAGGAGACAGTGGTTCAATCCTGTTTGGAATTTGGGGACGACAGCAACATCTGTCAGACAGAACTGTCGATTGAAGATGATGTGGTCATTTCATTGTGGAACTATCCACGAAGAGATTTCCATGTCCAACATTTCGCTTCAGCCTTCTGGAACAGTGAGTTCCCATGAATGGTCTTGGTGAATATGATGAACTCAGATAGTCTCTCACCCTGATGAACTCAGATTGTCTCTCGAGCTCATTCGCTAATGTGGCAAGGCGCTAACCTCAGTAGACCAAATGCTAATGTCCAAGCTTGCTAAACAGTGCAGAAAAAGCGATAAAAGAAAACCTCAAACAGAAGAGCAGAAATACTGGAAGAAGCAGCAGAAGCCGGGAAAAGCATTCGCACTGCCCGCATGTCTTTGCCAACTATAAGACCAAGATGACTGCCCTCCGATGCCCTGATGGATCTATCACATATTCCAGAAAGGCACTGGAGAAGATTATCCAAGACTTATCCTCAAATCTCTTTGATAGCCACATCCACCTGCCCACATACCAAATTCCACAAGATGGATATGTCATTCCCAAAGTTCTCCCTTCTGAAATCTGACATGCCATCTCGTCGGTAAAGAAGGGGAATAGCACCAGGCCCAGACAAGGTCAGACCTGGACACCTGAAGAATCTGCCATCGGTACTCATCAATACACTAGCTTGGCTCTTCACTCCTTACCTGTCTGAATGCAAGGTACCCTCCCAATAGAAAACCAGCAGGACAGTTCTACTGTTCAGGAAGGGAGACATTCACAAAATCGGCAACTATCGCCCCATCTTCTTCTTGTCCGTCATCTACAAGCTGTTTACACGAGTCATCTTGAACAGGATTGACAGAACACTAGATGAAGGACAAGCATGCGAGCAAGCTGGCTTCCAAAAAAGGATTTGGCACAATCAACCATATCCACACAGTAACCAAGCTCATTGAAGTTTGTAGGGAGTACAAGATGCCGCTCTGTCTCATGTTTATTGATTTACAGAAAGCCTTTGATTCTGTGGAGACTGAAGCAGTCATCGAAGCCCTAGACAAACAGGGTTCAAACCCAATACATCAAGATCCTTCGTGAGCTGTATTACGGATTCACCACCAGGATCTCACCATTCTACAAAGAAGTGATCATTAATGTGAAAAGAGGGGTTCGACAGGATGATACCATTTCACCAAAACTCTTCAGTGCCACCCTCGAGAACATCATGCAACAATTAGAATTTGAAGGGATGGGATTGAAGATAGATAGTCGGTAACTACACCACCTCCACTTCGATGATGACATCATTCTGAAAACACCAAATATTAGCCAAGTGGCACAAATGCTGGCTGACTTTGACCAAGAATGTGGAAAGATAGGTCTACAGCTACAGCTGAATCTGAAGAAAACTATGTTCATGAAAAATGAACTGCTTCCAGAGGTCCCATTCACTCTCAATGGAACAAACATCTCTGAATGCAGCAGTTATGTGTACCTAGGTCAAGAAATCAACATGATGAACGACCTAAAACCTGAGCTGCGCAGGAGGAAGAGCGTGGCATGGAATGCGTTCAAAGGCATCGAAGAAATAGCTAAAAGGACAAAGAACCTCCGGCTCGGGCACATCTCTTCGACTCCACCATTCTCTCTGCATTAACATACCCCTCAGAGACCTGGGCCCATACAAAAGCAGGATAAGAATGCTATTTGGGTCTCCCAGAGAGGAATTGAAAGAGCTATGCTTGGAATATCACGCCTCACTCAAGTGAGAGAAGGAATCCAGAGTTCTGACCTCCGTCACTATTCCAGAATCAGGGACACTGTCTCATTTGCCAAGGCATCAAAAAGCAGATGGGCTGGACATGTAATGCGATTTGGAGACAACCGCTGGACTAGAGCCGTTACCGACTGGATCCCATGGGATGTCAAAAGATCACGTGGCCGCCCACCTACAAGATGGTCAGACTTCCTTGTCAAGACACTAAAGGAATGGTTTGAGGCTCTTCATATTCCTGAATCAACCAGATGCCACTGGGCTACATTGGCACGTGATAGGGTCCAATGCAAATGTTACTGGCGCCCGCTCGAGCAAATCGATGAATAACACGATTCAAGTGATCAAGTGAATTGAATCATATTGAAATACACAATTACAAAGCTCTTCATAATTGGCTTTCAGCCGTGTAATGTTCCACACATGTCCCTTCATCAGTGTACATTTCCCACCACCAGTGTCCCTAGTTTCCCTCCTTCCACCTCCCACCACTATGACAGGGACTCTCTCTGTCTCTCTCACTCTTTTTTCTTTCCTTTGGGCAAGTGGCTTGGAACAGATATGTAAATTAATAATGTATATCTCAGTACCTACTTTCAGCACTCAATTATTTCCAGAGTAAAATGAATTTGGATATGGACAGGTACTTGCATTCCTTTGTGCGATATAAAAATAATAGTATGACTTTTGACCATTTGAATTTCTTCTTCTTGGAAGCTTCTGTTCATTTTTTTCTCCCCATATTTTGATGGGGTTGACTTTTTTTTGAAGTGCTGCCAGTACCTGATATATCCTGGATATTAACCCCTTGTCAGATGGGTATTGGGTGAATATCCTTTCCCACTCTGTGGATTGTCTTTGTATTTTGGTCACCGTTTCTTTTGAGGTGCAGAAGCTGTTCAATTTTATATAATACCATTTGTTTATCTTTGCTACCATTTGCCTGGTCAGTGGTGTGTCGTCTTTAAAGATACTTTTAGCTTCAATGTCATAGAGCTTTTCTCAGAGACTGAGAGAGAGACAGAGACAGAAAGAGAGGAAATGGGGGGCACCTCTATTGAGGCAGCCTGGGGGGTGGACGGGAGGGGGTGGGTTACATTGGTGGTGGAAATGGGGCACTGGTTAAGGGATGGGTGCTGAAATACTGTATTACCGAGAACCAATTATTAACACCTTTGTAATTGTATGTTTCATGGTGGTATAATAAAAAATTAAAAAAAAATTAAAATGTGAAAAAAAATTGTATGAGATTAATACCTGAGCCAGGGAAAACAGGGGCCAGGAAGACTGGAAAATTTTGGGAAGCTTGCCACAAGTGAGGGGTGTAGAGGTGGAGAGCAGTTAAGATAGAGAAGGGACCCATATGACAATAATAGTTGAAAACTTGGTTTTTAAACCTTCTGAATATCTATTTCCTCTTCAGTAAAATAGTCTTAATCACTTTACATTTGAAAATAGATGAAAAAGGATTTCCTTTGGTTTATATTTTCCATGCAAAAATAAACAGCGTATAATTTTAAGTAGTCAAATGAAAATGCCAAGAGATTTATTTTAATTTGCATCATACTTTTCCTTTGTTCTTAGCACACAACCACCCTTAGTTGTATCACTTTTTTAGATGTACATAGTCACTTTTCTAGAGATTTTTCTAGCTTCTGCACAAATCTTCCTGGAATGTGTTCTTTGTTACTATTAAAGAAATGTTTAGGCTTTTCTCAGTGACTTACAAGGCCCACTATTTCCCACCAATATGATAAAATATCTATTTTATTACACTTTATACATTATGAAAAAGCTGTGATAATTTTATTGTAGAATTGGAATGCTATTTCCAATAAAATGTAATAAATGTAATGATCCCACAGCCCTCTTGCTTTCCATAGAGCAGTTGTGTATAATAAATATTTTATTTATGTAAGTATCCATGAACAAAACCTATATTCACTTTTACTCTCTGTCTTGTGCCATACCTTTCTTTAGAAAAAGTTTTATTTTTAAATACCTGAAACTGGTGTTCTAAGGAGATATTCCTAGGACTAGTTTAAGCCATGGTGTAGAGGAGAAATTCTTGAGTGGTTTACAATTAAGTTTACCTCTAATGTGACTGAGCAGTAGTTTATTTATTGACTGTCAGGTGGCATTTCGAACTTGACAAATACTAAAAAAAATTAAAGCTAAATGGTAACAAATATGTATAATAAATTAAATATATATAAAAATTTTCCTTCAGCATTAATATGAACCCTACGAGGTATATTTTCTTTCCGACACTGAAGAGAAGCCAGCAGCACTCATGCTTGTGAATACTGAATTTGTACTTTCTTGTTCTAGAACCACTTGTCAGCAATAGAGGAGTAATTAGAAAATGAACACAGACAAGAGGGATCTGAGAAATTTTATTGAATTAATTACATGAGGTTTCTACCGAAAGAAATTTAAAATACCATTTAATTGATCACTAAATTAGATTTTACTTAAAACAGAGGAGGATAGCACAGTAAAGGAGAATAATGTGTTTGGGGGGTGTAAGAGGGATTTTAAAGGGGAGAGAGAGAATGCAAGAGAAATAGAAAGACATTTTTAAAAGTCAATTTGGTGGCCTGCTATTTTTTCTATAAAGACATCGAGCTTAATTCAAAAATTTCCCAGAATTTATAGTGCCAGAAGCTAAGTTAAAAATAGTTTTCCTCATTAGATCTTGTAGTTTAACCTCTGAAGTGGAAGGTTTGTGACAGCTACATCAAAACTGCGACTCACAAAAGCACCATTCAAAAGGGAAAAGAATAAAGAACTGTTGCTATTAAATGACCCATAGAGAATCAAAGAGACAAAGAAGACTATTTCTGTAGCTTTCTGGGGCCAAGCAAAGGATAGCTGGGCTGTTCCAGGTGGATCATTTCTGTCGGCTCCAAAGGTATCATGTGCTAAATGAGCATGAAATTCTATCTGGGAGCATTGGAAGTTAAACTTGACTAGACAATGACAGGAACAGAGAATAGAAGAAGCAGAGTTTTCTCCATAACCCCAGTGAAAATTAATAACTGCCAATTTCCACCCCATCCCCATACCCGAAACTGAACAAAGCATTTGCATTATGGCAGAAAAATGGAGAAAAAGAAGCCATAGAGGTTTAATCTCCAAACACCTCCCCCACCTTGAAAGTCTGTGTCTAAAGGAGATAAGGGTTTTAATTCCTAAAGAAGTTTTAAACTTCATTTTTAAATTTAGCAATCTGTCTTTCTTTAACTTTGTGATAAAATAAGCAAAATTATTCTCTATCAGTTTTTAAAGGAAAGAACAGGTTCAAATATGCTATGCTATCTGCTCAGTCATATGTGTGATCATGTTACCAGGATAGAACAAAGAGAAGAACAAATGTGGGATGAGATTCAGAAGGTAAACAAAACCACTATAACTGATAAAACATAGGGAAGAAAAATATAACAGGGATTAGCCCACTCACAATTTTAGAGTTGAGGAAAATCTTATTGAACATATTTTATATTTCATAAGACATCAAGAATATAGGACCCAAATATTGGAAGCAAAGTTAGACATAAAGTTGCTAAGAAGTGATAAAATGGAGGGTATGAAGAACCACTGGAAGTTGCAACTAACCATGAGCATTTCAAAATTGATGATTTGAACTACCTGAAAACATTCTGGAGCTCATGGTCCAGAAAACCAGCGGAGCCAGGGACTGGTAGAACTGGTGTCTAAACACTGCCCTCCCATTTACAGAGTGAGCCAGCAAATGAGTAAAGATGTATATCACCTGATCCAACTCCTAATTCTGAAAATATATTCAGAATAGCATGTGGCTTCACTTATACTTTCAAAACACCGTGCAAGTATTCCTTGAAACTAATCCTAATTATGAAACTGACATGCACAGATTTTCTAGATTAGCTATGTAGAGGCTGTTTTAAAAGCACCAAAATTCAGATTTATTTAACATTGGGTTTTATAGGCATTAAACCTCTTCTTATTTCATCTGATTAAATGATAATAATACTCTTAGAAGCACCTATCCCTGTGAAAGTGATTTTCTGAGGGGTCGATGGATTCTGTAATTAATTCTAAGACTTCCAAAAACTTTAAGAGATCAGATTCAAATGAAGACCAACTATTTTGACATAAGGAAATGACTACCCTTCATATTTATTATTGGCAGACTCTTCACGATAGATTTATTTCTATTTTTGTCTATATTTCATAACTCTGGCAAGAAGCACAATGCACTCATATTGGGTTGTTAGAGAAGTTTGGTAAATAAACGATGTGCAAGCACTCTGATGGGGACAGGAACAATCTGCAAATGAGAGTCAGTTCCTCACTAATAATAATAGCCATAAGTCATTACATTCCCAAATGAGAAGACGGAAGAGTAGTAAGCACTGTGGTGATCATGTAAACAGGGTCACCAAACAAAAACTGGAGATTGATAAAAATGAAGTCATTAGCTTACAATACTTAGGAAAAGAAGGATGTGGTACACACCCATCTTCACTCCTTCCTTTTCAACATAATTCTTATACTATCAATTCAGTGGCCTCTGTTCTTTGAAACTAACTGGACACAGTTGAGTTGAACTTTTCAATATAAATATGCATTCTAAGAAACTGAGAGGATGAAAGGTTAGATATTAGCCTAGACATGGAAGTAGAAAATATCCAGCATATTCCACTTAATTCAAAAGCAAAGTTTTGGCAGTGCTTAATATAACCGTCAAGATATAGAAGAAATTCCCTCAAAACCCCAGCTCCATATAAATAGATGAAGAAGTTGTGGCAAAATACAGAATGCAACACTATGTGGTTACAAGAACAAAATCATGGAATTTTCCCTTTAGTTCCATACATATCATGGGACAGTTATCAATCAGATAGAAAGTAATAGATATAGGATGAGCACTTGCTGAACTGGATTGATGGTATAGTGGGTCATATGCTTGTCTTGCTTATGGACAATTTGGCTTTGATCCTCAGCATATTATATGGTATCCCAGGCACCTCCAGAAGAGATTCCTGAATCAAAAGTGACTCTGAGCAGCAATTGGTGTGGCCCCCAAATAAACAGAATGAGCACTCTTGAATGTGGGATTTAAAGACACACAGTTAGAGAGCAACAAATAATCAAAGTAAATTGAACTCTGAGCTTAGTGGGGGAACAAGACTGGGTATTAAAAATCCCTCCCTTTAATACCTTTTATACCCAGAGTTTAATAAAAGAGACCTTTAATACTCATAATTCCCACCAAAGGCTGTGGGAACTCTGATGGAGGGTGTAGTGTTGGAATGAGATATGCATGACACTGTTGTTCAAGAATTGTAAAACAGTATTTCAATAAAGTTTTGATATAAAAATATTTTTTGTGGGCCGGAGCGATAGCCCAGCGGGTAGGGCGTTTGCCTTGCACGCGGCCGGCCTGTGCCGGCCCGGGTTCGATCCTCGGCATCCCATATGGTCCCCGAGCACAGCCAGGAGTAATTCCTGAGTGCAGAGCCAGGAGTAACCCCTGAGCGTCGCCGGGTGTGACCTCAAAAAGAAAAAAAAATATTTTTTGTAAAGCATAACTAAAAAGAATATTTTAACATTCAGGAGAATTAATAAGCCAGCCATCCATAACACTATTTTCAAGGTAGCATTTAAATCTTTACTAATATTTAATTAAAATTATACATATTTTTACTATAAACTCTTTTTTTATAGTTCTATGTAGAAAAATTAATTATTCTACATAGAATTCTATGTAGTAAAAAAGAACCAACACAAGAAACTTTATGAGTTTCAGCCTCCAGTACATGGTTGACAGGGGTGGGCCGAGGTTGCTTGGCTGAGGTGCCATCCTTGAACCCCATGATTAGATCATCAAAGCATTTGCTTCTTTAATAAAACATCAGAAACTGCTGCTTGCTGTAGGATATTACTGAGACTAAAAGTTAGTGAGACACAGAGCATCTCAGCTGAAAACAGAATAAATATACTGTGAATTATTTTTAGTCTTCCTACTAAATTCACTCATTTTTAACTTACTAAGTTCCAGGTAACTTATATATAGAACACTCTACTGTTCCAGATTTTTTATATTTGATTCGTGGTAAATCTTGTTTGCATATTCAAACAGGATTTCAGCATTAACTGCCCCAAATACTGGGTAAATGGTTTCTACAGATAGCAAGAGGATGGAGAGATCACCTATCAATAAGGTTGAAACTTAGGTTCTAATCTATAAATGAATTCATTGTAGGAAAGAAAATTATATGGTTAATACCTCATAGTCTTTTTTTTTCATTTTAGGTCACACCTGGTGATGTTCAGGGGTTACTTCTGGCTCTACACTCAGGAATTACTCCTGTCAGTGCTCGGGAATCATATTGAATACTGGGGAATGAACTCTGGTCAGCCAGATGTTTCAGGATAGCATTTCCTATCAATGCCAAGACAGTTCAAAATCATCTTTCCTGAATTTTACTGAGTAGCAAAAAAAATCTGCTCTTGGAAATATGAGTATATCTCTCAGAGCTTGTTGAGGTAAAAATAAACTTTAAAAATGAAATTTGCTGAGATAAAATAAACTGTCATAAACCAGAGGAATTTACTTATCCAGACAGGAAGAATAAGGCTATACTCACTAATTGGTTATAGAAGATCTATGAGGCCCTTCGAAAACCCCTTCAGTCACTATTCTTGACCACCTTATATAGGTCTTTGTTTTAAGACTACCAAAACACTGTTTTTTAAACATCATTTATAACTTCACTGACTCTAAATTCTCTCATCACTATAGTTGTTTCTCAGTTTGATGAGACACTTAACAGTTCTTATGGGATCATTCAATTCAATAAGCAATGCAAGTGGTCTTTGGATTACTAGGGTAAAACAAATCAGAGAAGTATAGCTTTCTCATGGTACATCCATAGAGGCGGTCCATTTATAAATTAACATATGCCTAACTTAGAGAGCCACATGAAGCCTATTTATGACTTATATTGCTTGTTTTTTATGTTCTTCCAATATGTGACTCCTTCCAAAAGTTGAATTTAAGTATCAGAGAGTAGTAGTGCAAAGAGAGCTTTCTGAAGAGAGTGTCTTCCGGGAGGAGTAAGATGAATTAATCACATGACCCTTTACCAGGATTCTACTGCACGTGCCATGGTTCTGGGTTTAAAGGTCCCATAAGTCATCCATCCTGTCCTTTTCTTCATCTATCTTAACGTCAAAAAATACCCCCAATCAATTAAAAAATAAATGAAACAAATAGCATTGAATCAAAGATAAAATAAAAACAAATTACCAACTACTGGAAAGCTATTGAAAAGCATGCTTCAATATCATTTGAAATAGTAATACTTGTTATCTTTTGAAAATGTAAAGTGGACATGTTTACTTTATCAAACATGTAAAAGTAAAAATGATGACTTTTGTGCTGTCTTAATAATTGGATAGGATCTCAGGAGAACCTCAAAGTACATGCCTGGAATACTTGAGGCCCCGAACTCCATTCTCTTCACCTAATAACTCCGACCCAATGCCAAGACTCAAGGCCAGTATGGCTCCTTAGCACTGCAAGTGTGAGTACAACCAGGTATAGCTAATTGAAAATATTTAAGCCCACAATGGGGGACCAAACCATTAATGATCCAGTCAACCAAAACCTCGACCCCTCACACTACGTGGTAGACCTCTACATAAAAAAAAAGAAAACATATGGAAACCAGCAATGTTATAATCTGAATTTACTTATAATTACTAAGAAACGTTCTCCCGCTCTTTTGAATATGTGCCAGTCTCTGTGGTGTAAAATGATATCTCAAGGTTGTTTTGATTTGCATCTCTCTGATGATTAGTGATGATGAGCATATTTTCATATGTTTATTGGCCATTCGAATTTCTTCCTTGCTGAAGTTTCTGTTCATTTCTTCTCCCCATTTTTTGATGGGGTTGTTTGTTTGCTTGTAAAGTTCTACCCGTGCCTGATATATCCTGGATATTAACCCCTTATCAGATGGGTATTGGGTGAATATTCTTTCCCATTCTGTGGACTGCCTTTGTATCTTAGTCACTGTTTCTTTTGAGGTGCAGAAACTTTTTAGTTTCATGTAGTCCCATATATTTATCTTTTCTTCGAGTTGCTTTGTTAGTGATGTTTCACCTTTGAAAATGCCTTTAGCTTCAATGTCACTGAGGACTTTTCCTATATTTTCTTCAATGTTCTTTATGGATTCAAGTTTGATATTGAGATCTTTAATCCATTTTGATCTGATTTTTGTGCATGGTGTTAGTCACAGGATCAAAATGTTTTTTTTACATGTTGCTGCCCAGTTTTCCTAACACCACTTGTTGAAGAGGCTTTCTTTACTCCATTTTGGACTCTTTGCACCTTTATCAAAGATTAAACAATCATGTGTTTGAGGTTGGGTGTCAGGATACTCAATTCTATTCCATAGGTCCATAGGTCTGTTTTTATTCCAATACCATGCTGTTTTAATTACTACTGCCTTGTAGTACAGTTTGAAGTTGGGAAAGGTGATGCCTCCCATCTTCTTTTTTCCCGAGGATTGCTTTAGCTATCCTTGAGGGTTTATCGTTCCATACAAATTTCAGGAGTGTTTGGTCAATTTCTTTGAAGAATGTCATGGGTATCCTTATAGGGACTGCATTGAATCTGTACAGAGCTCTGGGGAATATTACCATTTTGACAATGTTGATTCTCCCCATCCATGAGCAGGGAATATGTTTCCATTTCCTTGTGTCCTCTTTTTATCTCTTGGAGCAGTGTCTTGTAGTTTTCTTTGTACAGGTCCTTTAAATACTTGGGTAAGTTGATTCCTAGGTATTTGATTTTCTGTGGCACAATTCTGGCGTGGATGTGGGGAAAAGGGAACACTCATCCATTGTTGGTGGGAATGCCGGCTGGTACAACCTTTCTGGAAAACAATATGGACTTTCCTCCAAAGACTAGAAATTGAACTCCCATTTAACCCAGCCATATCACTTCTGGGAATCTACTCTGGGAAAACAAAAATACGCAGCGGAAACACCATCCCTACTTTTATGTTCATAGCAACATTATTCACAATAGCCAGAATCTGGAAGCAACCATAGTGCCCGAAAATTGAGGACTGGATAAAGAAGCTTTGGTACATCTACACAATGGAATGCTATGCAGCTGTTAGGAAAAATGAAGTTATAAAATTTGCCTATAAATGGATGGTCATGGAGAAGATTATGTTGAGTGAAATTAGCCAGAAGGAGAGAGACAGATACAGAATGACTGCATTTATTTGCATGGCATAAATATATATGTACATATTATGATACCAATATCCAAGGTCAAGTAAAACATATATCAGTAGGTCTTGTCAAAGGTGGAAATTATCACAAACGTGTGGGAGTCAGAGTCTAGGTAAGACAGAAAATGGAACAGTGTGCTAACAATTGTCGAGGGTACTAATACCAACCTAGAACTGAGCATTAAATAGAGGCAAAAAGATACACATGAAAACCCTTTAATGTATGTTCTGTAATCCATAGTCTGGAGGGGAAGGAAAAGAGAAAGAAAGAGAAAGGGAAAGAAATAAAGAACCTGCCATGGAGGGGGCTGGGGAGGGGGAGGGAACCGGGGACGTTGGTGGTGGGAGATGGGCACTGGTGGCGGGATGGGTGCTGCAACACTGTATGACCAAAACTCAAATATGAACTTTTTAATTGTATTTCTTTGTAATTGTAAAAATAAAAAATAAAACATAGAAAAAACAAAGAAACATTCTCCCTTCTGAAATCTGACATGCCATTTTGTCGGTAAAGAAGGGAAGAGCAACCGCAGCCCAGACAATGTCAGACCTGAACACCTGAAGAATCTGCAGTCAGTACTCATCAATACAAGAGCTTGGCTCTTCACACGCTACCTGTCCAAATGCAAGGTGCCCTCCCAATGAAAAACCAGTAGAAGTATTCTATTGTTCAAGAAGGGAGACATTCACGACCACGACGTCGGCAACTATCGCCTCATCTGCCTGTTGTCCGTCATCACAAGCTGTTCACTCGAGTCATCCTGAACAGGATTGGCAGAACACTAAATAAAGGATAACCATGCAAGCAAGCTGGCTTCCGGAAAGGATCAGCACAATTGACCATATCCACAAGGTAACCAAGCTCATTGAGGTTTGTAGGGATTTCAAGATGCCACTCTTCTCACATTCATTGATTAAAATAAATGCCTTTGATTGTGTGGAGACTGAAGCGGTATCGAAGCCCTAGTGAAACAGGGTGTTCAAACCCAATATATCAAGATCCTTTGTGAGCTGTATTATAGATTCACCACCAGGATCTCACCATTCTACAAGGAAGTGATCATTGATGTCAAAAGAGGGGTTCAACAGGATGATACCATTTCACCAAAACTCTTCAGCGCCACCCTAGAGAACATCATGCGACAATTAGAACGGGAAGGAATGGGAGTGAAGATAGAGGGTTGGCAACTACACCACCTCCACTTTGTTGATGACATTGTTCAAATAACACCAAACATTAGCCAAGCGGCACAAATGCTGGCTGACCTCAACCTAGAATGTGGAAAGATAGGCCTACAGCTGAATCTCAACAAAACAATGTTCATGAAAAATGAACTATTACCAGATACTCTATTCACCCTCAATGGAACTCACATCTCTGAATGCAGCAGTTATGTGGACCTAAGTAGAGAACTCAACATGACGAATGACCTAGAACCTGAGCTGCATAGGAGGAAGAGAGCGGCATGGAATGCCTTCAAAAGCATCAAAGACATAGCTACAAAGACAAAGAACCTCCAGCTCTGGGCACATCTCTTTGACTCCACCATTCTCCCTGCATTAACATACGCCACAGTGACCTGGGCCCTACGAAAGCAGAATGAGAATGCTATTCGGTCTCCAAGAGAGGAATCGAAAGAACTATGCTTGGAATATCATGTCTCACTCAAGTGAGAGAAGGAATCCGGAGTTCCAACCTCCATCGCTATTCCAGAGTCAGGGACGCTGTCTCATTTGCCAAGGCATAGAAAATCAGATGGGCTGGACATGCAATGAGATTTGGACCACGACCACTGGACTACACCATTACTGACTGGATCCCACGGGATGTCAAAATATCACGTGGCTGCCCACCTACAAGATGGTCAGACTTCTTCATCAATACCCTGAAGAAAAGGTTTGAGGCTCTTTGTATTCCTGAAGCAACCAGATGCCATTGGGCTAAAATTGGCACCACATAGGGTCTAATGGAAATGTTACTGGCGCCCACTTGAGCAAATCGATGAATAATGGGATTCAAGTGATCAAGTGACTAATACACACAACCTGATGTTAACAAGATGGACCCTTCTCAACCGTGACATCCCAAAATAAAAGGAATTAAAGTTTTACTTCTTCTTTCTGGACCTTCCAGTGGCTATTGATAGACCCCAGAATTGTTGGAAGAATCTGCAGGTGAAATTAGGGGTAAATTATATCTACTGAACACCATCTAATCCAGTGACTGAATATATGAGGTGTTATAACTTTAGTAGAATGAATACTCCTCTATTGTGTTTATATTTATCAGAGAAGACTATCTGATTTTATGCCGAGGATTTTATTCCGAAGTGTAAGATAGCAAAGTTAGATGGTACTTGTTTTTCAAAATATAAAAAAAGACCTGTTTAGATGTCTAAAATTCCTCGCTGTATTTGTGAGTCTTTTGGGCTGAAAGGTATGAGGGGCTAAAGCTTAAAATCATACAGTATGTGTGTGTGTCTGTGTCTGTGTGTGTGTCTGTGTGTGTGTAATTATTGGTTCAGCAAGTATGTTGAGGACATCAAGGCAAGAATGTTTAGTACTTAGCAAATTATAATTTCATTAATTATGATACAAACGGAATGAGATACCTCTACTGAAAAGTTAATATCTAGAGCAGAAGAAGAGAATTGTATTCAAGGATACTCAAAAACAAATTGGAGATTGAAAAATAAAATAAAATAAACAAAATAAAATGCCTGTAATGTCATTGCTATGTCTGGGCATCCGAATAAAATCGGATCTTATTCCAGTGAGAATGGTATATATCAAAAAAAGTATGCAAACACTCAGAGTTAGTGGCATTGTAATGAGAAAGTACCCCTCATTCACTATTGTTAGAGATGTCATCTGGTTCAACCTCTACAGGAAAAATTATGCAGATTTAAAAAAAAAGAAATAGAATTTGAATATAATCCAATGATGCACTTCTTGACATCTATTCCCAGTATGTGAAAACTTTAACTCAAAAGCACATATGCATACATGTGTTTATTTTTACATACACTAACCATGATATGGAAAAAACCCAAATGCCCAACTACAGATGAACAATAAATGGTGTGTTAGATACACACAAGAAATAGTATACAACTCAGAATAAGAACAGAATCATGCAGTTTGCTGATACATGGATGGAACTAGAGGTTATTGTACTGAGGGGCATTAGTCAGAACGAAAAGGAATAAATATGAAATATTCTTTCTCAGATGTGGGAATTAAAGATACATAACATGATAGCAATAGGGGACAAAAGCACACAGTAGGAGAACTGATCCATACAACTGAGTTTTTTGGGGGTAGGTTGAAGGGGAGAAGCATTGAGATCCATGGGGAATAGAGGTGAGTACATTGTATGAGCTTTAAAACTGTGCACAGAGAAACTATCATTAACAATATTGCAAATCACAGAAACCCAAGCAATTTAATTTCTGAGTGAAAGCAGTGAATCATGAAAAGTGAAATAAAAATCGACTGAGTTATTTAAAGAAAATAATTCCTTTAAAAATTAGGTATCAAGGGCCATAAGCTTAAGTTACTTGTCTTGCATGTGACCAACCACAGTTCTATACCCAGTACTGCTAGCTGTATCCCCAAGTATGACCAGGAGTGACCAGACAAAGCCAGAAGAAAGACCTGAGTGCCACTGAGTATGCCACCCCTCCCCAGAAAAGAAAAAAAAAATATATATATATATATATCAGTTCAAAGTCAGTGACATATAAAAGAAAAAATGGATTTTATATTCCAGAATACACGAAGAAATGAAAGAGGGAATCAGTTCAGATGTCAAAAGGAAATTGTAGTTTTTATTTTGATATTACATGGAATTCTCTGTAGCATGCTTACAGTGCAAAGTTAACCATTGTCTCTCTTGAACTGTTATGGAAGTTTACCAACATCAAATTTTCTTGGGAAGGACGTGAATGTCCTTCAGGAAGTGATTCAAATAAAGTTTATAGGAGCACTTGCCATTTGGGTTCAAGAATCTGTGAAGAGTGATTGATTCTCTAGGTAAAACAAATGAAGGGACAATGGCAAGACTTCCCAGAAAATGGTCACAGAGGCTTAAGATTCTAAGGACAGGGCAAGGTCAATACACACTTCAGGCAAGAACAGATCCTTGCCCACTGGAGCAGGAAGGAATGGCACATTTTGGTCAGGATGTGCTAGATTATGCTGTTCTAACAAACTCTTGTATCTCTGAGGCTGATTGTACTCACTAAGGCAAAAGAACAGGTTTGCTAGAGTTTCTCTCTGTGCTTTTTGCTACTTTAGGTGGGAAAAATTTGCATCACTCTTCAATATCCATTATTTGGCTATGTATATAAACAGGATTCCATTTATCTACAAGTAAACTAGAAAACATTAGTATGCATGTGCCCAGGGAGGAGAGAGTCTAAAAGTGAACAGTAGCAACATTTTACACTATGATACTAATATTATTTCTTTCCTAATGTAACACTGTGGTCCAGGATCAAATAATTCAAAGAGAATAATAATCAAGAAACTCTAAGAATGATAGTATAGGAATCAAAATATATCAAAAATAATCCCAGTGATGAAGACTGGAATCTTTACACATCATCTAATGCCAATATCTGAGAATGGAAAAATTGTGATTAGGTAAATTCTGTCCACTCCCAACAACTACATAGGTAAATGCATTCTGCAATATTAATTTCTTAATCAATTTAAAGTCACAAATCATACAGTGTTCAGCACAGATGGCAGATGACATGGTGAGGTAATAATCAAGAATATTCTGTCCTATGACTCTCCTCACTCACTTGGTGATGAATCACTCCTCTAGCTTTTGTGAACATCAGATAGAAGGCTCCAAAATATTATTTTGCTAGGGAATAGTTTAAAAACTTTGATGCTGTTGAATTAGAGGCATGATTAATTAATAAACTCTTTGGGATCGTAAGACATATAAAACATTAATTGCAATAACATTTTTTTTTGGATTGCTAAGATGAACATACATTTTTTGGTAGCACTCACATCAGAATGAAGATTCTGGAGAAATTATATCTACTCAAGCATTAAGGGTTTGGAAAAACCCTTAGAATGTGACCCAGAAGTGAGGTTACCAAGAGTGGAGGGAGGGTTACTAAGACTTTGAAAGAGTCCAGTAGACTATGGGGAGGGGTGTTGGCTCTTTGGTGGCAACTCTGAGGTAACAATATATTCTTTATAGAAATAACATTTTATTCTTGTAAAAATATTTTTAAAAAAGGTTATTTTCTGATTGAGATTGATCAGTGTCAGTATATTCTTCAGTTATAAGGAAGTAAACATATTTGAACTTCATTTTTTTAAAATTTAAAAGGCTATTTGTCTACTATTATTTAATTATATAATTAGCAGGAGAAGTGCATGGAAGAATATGACAGTAAACTACAAGTGCCTGCTATAACAAAGCCATTCATAACAATGCCTTCTCCCTCTTCCCTGTGCTGACCATTAAGAAAAGTTGTAGAACTCATGATAATTATCCCTTTTTTAAAATACTACAAGAATAAAATCATCCTCTCTATAACCAAAATAACAATTTGCATCTATAGAGATTAAAATAGCTACCTAATTGTCATTTATTATCAAGTCATTTTCAGCAAAACATCCAATCACATTTTCACCTTCCATTTAAATATCAACATCTCTTAATCTAGAACAATTATGCTCCTTCCATTTATTTTTTAAAGTAATGTTGCTTTAAAAGATACCAGGACACTTTTAGAGAATTTTTGTAGAGTTGTTACATGTATATTTTGCTTTTTAATTTGTGCTAAATTTATTTTAAAATGAAAGTTAGGTATTAGAATACAGCTTGACTGTATTTAGGTTAAATGTTTTTCTTTATTTGGAATATTTCATGATAAGTCCTTACTTCACGTTCTATCATTTTATTTAAGAACACACTGTCAGGTAATGTCACAGTTTTAGGGATGTTAAATTTAGTAACCTTTTAAAAGGGAGATAAACAACTGAGAATTAGAAAATTATTACTCCTTGTAATTACTAAGTATGTGCATGGTGATAGTTTGGTAATATGTAAATATTCTTTCTACAGTATCGTTTCTCTTCATTTGGTGTTTACTTTGCTTGATTTTATTAAATTCCAAAATGTGTGATGCACAAATCTGCCAAGACATTATTTTCTGTCTTTTGCTTTAAAAAATTTATTTTTAAATAATTGAACCATATCTTTCATTTATGTATCTTTAGGACCACACTGGGGAGATGATCAGGAGTTGATCCCTACTCTGTGTTCAGAGATCGCTCCTGGAGATACTCTTGAGACCATATGGCATGCCAGGTATGGAATTTGGGTCAGCAGTATTTAAGGCAAGTGCCCTACCCACTGTACTATCTCTCCAGTTCACCTGAAGCATATCTTTTAAATAGAATAGTGATTTATTTTTAGGGGAGGGAAAAGAAATTTGAGTAACAGATATCAGCTTGGGGAATGGGCCACTCCTAAGAAGGGCTCAAGGGACTCAGGGGCCACTTCCTGAGACATTTTGCCAAGCAAGAACCAGAATAAGTACTGCTTGGGTCCTTGTGTGCCTGGAACCATGAGGTCATATGTTGCAGTGCTTGAAAGTGGGTAGTAGTAAAGGGTCATTTCTTTCAATTTTGTTGGCATTACCTAGAGAGTCGACTTTTGTCCTTATTGTCCGTTGGTTTATTTGTTTTGGGATGCCATACCTGTGATATTCAGAGCTAACTCCTGGCTGTGTGTTCAGGGATCATTCATGATGGAACTAGGAGATACACATGTGGTGACAGAGATTGAACCCAGGTCAGCCACATGCAAAGCAAATGTCGTGTCTCCTGTTCTATCTACCTGGCCCCTAGAGATTTAACTTGTATTGATTCATTTGTGTCATGATTGTTTTATATATATAACATGATAAATTCTATTTTGTTATTGATGTATCTTTTAATACATAATTCTTCTGGTTTACTTTGTTGCTCTTTGTTGGGGAGCCGCTTGCTGGGGTTCCAAACCTCTGTCTCTTTGTCAGAACTTAGACTATGCTCTGGGCCCCAGTTTCCCACCAAAGTGGATTCCAGTACTTCAAGTCAGTTCCTTTATATATCCAAAAGTAATCCTAACTTTTTGGAAGGATTACATGGAAGATTATCCATGACTTCTACTCAAATCTCTTTGATAGCCACATCCACCTGCCCACATACGAAATTCCACAGGATGGATATGTCATTCCCAACGTTCTCCCTTCTGAAATCCGACATGCCATCTCGGTCAGTAAAGAAGGGAACAGCACCAGGCCCAGGCAAAGTCAGACCTGAACATCCGAAGAATCTGCCGTCAGTACTCATCAATACACTAGCTCGGCTCTTTACACGCTACCTGTCCTAATGCAAGGTGCCCTCCAAATGCAAACCAGCAGGACAGTTCTACTGTTCAAGAAGGGAGACATTCACGACATCGGCAACTATCGCCCCATCTGCCTGTTGTCTGTCATCTACAAGCTGTTTACACGAGTCATCCTGAACAGGATTAGTAGAACACTAGATGAAGGACAACCATGCAAGCAAGCAGGCTTCCGGAAAGGATTCAGCACAATCGACCATATCCACACGGTAACCAAGCTCATTGAGGTTTGTAGGGAGTACAAGATGCCGCTCTGTCTCACGTTCATTGATTTACAGAAAGCCTTTGATTCTGTGGAGACTGAAGCAGTCATCGAAGCCCTAGACAAACAGGGTATTCAAGCCCAATACATCAAGATCCTTCGTGAGCTGTATTACGGAATCACCACCAGAATCTCACCATTCTACAAAAAGTGATCATTAATGTGAAAAGAGGGGCTTCGACAGGGTGATACCATTTCACCAAAACTCTTCAGTGCCACCCTCAAGAACATCATGCAACAATTAGAATTTGAAGGGATGGGAGTGAAGATAGATGGTCAGCAACTACACCACCTCCACTTCGATGATGACATCGTTCTGATAACACCAAATATTAGCCAAGCGGCACAAATGCTGGCTGACTTTGACCGAGAATGTGGAAAGATAGGTCTACAGCTGAATCTGAAGAAAACTATGTTCATGAAAAATGAACTACTTCCAGAGGTCCCATTCACTCTCAATGGAACAAACATCTCTGAATGCAGCAGTTATGTGTACCTAGGTCGAGAAATCAACATGATGAACGACCTAAAACCTGAGCTGCGCAGGAGGAAGAAGCGTGGCATGGAATGCGTTCAAAGGCATCAAAGAAATAGCTAAAAGGGCAAAAGAACCTCCGGCTCCAGGCACATCTCTTCGACTCCACCATTCTCTCTGCATTAACATACGCCTCAGAGACCTGGGCCCATACGAAAGCAGGATGAGAATGCTATTCGGGTCTCCCAGAGAGGAATTGAAAGAGCTATGCTTGGAATATCACGCCTCACTCAAGTGAGAGAAGGAATCTGGAGTTCTGACCTCCGTCGCTATTCCAGAATCAGGGATGCTGTCTCGTTTGCCAAGGCATCGAAAATCAGATGGGCTGGACATGTAATGCGATTTGGAGACAACCGCTGGACTAGAACCATTACCGACTGGATCCCACGGGATATCAAAAGATCACGTGGCCGCCCACCTACAAGATGGTCAGACTTCCTTGTAAAGACCCTGAAGGAACGGTTTGAGGCTCTTCATATTCCTGAATCAACCAGATGCTATTGGGCTACATTGGCACGTGATAGGGTCCAATGGAAATATTACTGGCGTCTGCTCGAGCAAATCGATGAATAACGGGATTCAAGTGATCAAGTGATCAATACTAACTTCAGGAAAGTCATGTTAACAAAGATCAATGAATCTGTTTCTAGGTGTAGAAGTAGGGTGGTACCACCCCTAAGGTGGCACAACTTGTTTCAGATCTAAACAAATGATTATGCCAGGCCTTTTCTCAGAGATTATCTCTTCTGTCAAAATACTGGAGAAAGAGGGAGAACTGGTATAAATACATCTCAATGGATGTATATTCATGAGGAGAAACACATAATTTTATCAGTTTCATGCAATCTAGAATGTACCTACAAGGTCTATTTTCTGTTCTGCACCAAGGTGATTCTGAGTGTCTTGTCCTCTGTTTACTAAAACAGTTTGCCTGCTTGAGGGCAAACTAGTATGAACCATCCTTTGATCTAAAACAAGAGTCTTAACATAGTTTAGTTGGTAGTCTCCTGCTAAATTCTAACTCTCCCATGCTTGGACCAGTGGGTATTAAGAGGAATTGTGCCCAATCTAGATAACATTGAAATCATAGTAATATTTCAGAAGTTACTGATTCAGAGCTAAAATTAAGACTCTTGTAACTGTCACACCCTCCATCAGTGTTTGCACAGAAGAGAGATTTCATTAGCATGAATCCTGGCTTAAGAACATAGCTTAAACTGTAAGTGGCTTAAACAACAAAGCTCCCATGCTAGCTAGGCCTCATCGTCCAACAGTTGTTGAATATTGTTTATTTTTTATTTCCTGATTATTGATATACTTTTAAGTCTGGTTTTAAAAAATATTTTTTAAAAAAATATCCTTTTATATTTTACAGAATCAGTTTTCTTTATATTTTGCAGTATGCTTTCCTTGACATTATTTTAAGTATCTTAAACATTTTATTCATATTTTCAGAAATGGAAAGCTACTTGTTTTTGTCATTGTTATGTAGTTTAATTGCACTGTGTTCAAACAATTTTGAGAGTATTTATTTTATCATTATTTTTTGGCTTTTTCAAGTCACACCCAGTGATTCTCAGGGGTTCCTGAGCTGGGGAACCAAATGGGATGTCGGGGATCGAACCCGGTCGGCTGCATGGTTCTGGCCCCCTAAGTGTATTTTTTAATAAAATGATTTGATGTTATCTTTGTTCTATTATATGGTCAATTTTAACAGATTGTTTCTATTTTGGTAAGCAGATGTATTTTCAATATACTGTGTGTAAAATTTTTGATAAGTTTATACCTTAGATCTTTGATTATTTTATTTGATCTTCATATACTCATTTATTTGCTTATTTGAATGATTTAGGCTGATGAATTATCTTAATATCTTTAAAATAAATATTTTATTATTTTATGTCTTATAATGTGTTCTGATTAATGTCACTACTGTGATATTTAGTATATTGGCATTCATAGCTTCTAATTTATTGTAAGATGTAGCTTTCAGTGTTAGAAAAAGTATGTTTGATTTTTCTTAATGCTATTTTGATTTAAATTTACCTTTTCAAATATTAAGCCCCCTTCATTTTGTCCTTATTTCTTTTTTTTTCTTTTTTGGGTCACACCCAACAATGCTCAGGGGTTACTCCTGGCTCTTTGCTCAGGAATTACTCCTGGTGGTGCTCAGGGGACCTTATGGGATGCCAGAGATCAAACCCTGGTTGGCCGCATGCAAGGCAAATGTCCTACCTGCTGTGCTATCACTCCAGCACCTTGTCCTTATTTATATAGTGTTCATTTACCCGTCTCTTTTTAAGAGCTTTTAATGCTTTTATTTTACAATTACATTTGATATGTTTTGTTTTGTTGATTCGGCAGGTGAGTTGTTACACACTCCTTAGCGGATTCCGACTTCCATGGCCACCGTTTTTTTTTTTAGGGATAGCTGGTTCTAGCCCTGGCTCACCACCCCAGCAGAGTCTTGCAACAAGTCAGACGACCCCCACTCCATGAGGGCCTCCATTTTCCATATCCGGAATTCCCTCTCGTCAGAACTCCACCCAGCAGACCAGCCTATCACAGCCCAGCTTGGGCGGCCACTTGTGGCTGTGCGGTTCATCAATAAATGCAGGATTTAGAGATGACTACAAGAGTATGCCACCCGCGACGGCAGAGCCTGGCAAGCTACCCATGTCGTATTTGATATGCCAAATACCAGTAACAATTATAGACCTCATTCCCATGACCTGATGGAATGGTTTGAGGCTCTTTATGTTCCTGGCGCAAGCAGATGCCCTGGGCTCTACTAGCATGAGACAGGACATAAGGAGATATTACTGGTGCCCGCTCGAGCAAATCGATGATGAACGGGAATACAGTGATACAGTGATACAGTGATGTTTTGTTTTATAGACAATTTATAATTCATATTTTGTTTCTTTTTTAAAACATAATTTATGCTATACTTTCTATACATAATGTTATAATTGTCTCCGAAGCTTTTGTCAGCATTACCTGTTCATTGCTTTTTTATGGGGTTGGAGGGATTACACTATGCTCAGCATTATCTCTACATTATTCTTTCTAAGGGACTGGGGGAGTACACCATTTTAAGCGGTGTGTGCTCACTAGGCTCCTATTTCATACCAAGGGATAATGTGGTAACATTGTTACAGTTACTCCAGTGATACTTGTCCTCGGTGTGAGGGCGTGAAGGTTCAGCGATCAGGCCAGGAAATATGGTGAAACAAAGTACATGAGGGTATCAAACGCTGAGACACATCTGGACTCCGCTGCTTTCCATGAGGAGTTTGGGAAGAAAGGTTGCATTCGGGAGTTCCACTTTTCCTTACTACCAAAAAATGCTCCCAATTTTCAGAGTGTCCTACGTCATTGTAATGGTTCTCCATTTCTGAATGAGAGTTTGTCTCAGAGCTCTTCCCTGAAGAAGAGGATTTGAGGAAAATAATTTAGCCGGTTTAGTTGCCACAGTCTACAACACCAGGTCTCATGTTTTGTTTCTTTTGGTTCCAGGGTTTGGTGTCCGCACTCACGTCTTACCTATATCTGTGGGATTGTGGGTTAGTTAAGCACTATTTATTGTTTCTTCCTAAACTAGGTTAGTTCTGCCAGTGGCAGTGGGAACTGCAGTGTGCCACAGTGTAGTGAATTTTCCTAATCAATTAGCTCTCAATTTTGGGATACGCATAAGTGTGTCCATTAAGCCAGCCAGACTGTGAGATTGATGTGTTTTTCCCCCTGTGATTGATTACTGGGTATACTTTTGTGAGAGATTTGCTTGCTGGCATTTATTCTGCAAGCAATTTTTCCTTGATTTGCCAGTTTTTAATTATATCATTTGAGGTTTACTTTACTCCTGTCAAAATCGCTAGTGCCCTTTCTTGCTTTCTTTTATATTATCCTTCTCCATCTGTTTTATTGCACAACGTGTTAGATGCACATATTATTTTCCATTATTTTCTTTGCATATATTGGTTTTATTATACAAAAATTCCGTTTTCTCCAATTTTGGTTGTAATTTTAAAAGATTCTATTGAAGTAGTTTGATTTATGAGTATAGATTTTCATAGAAATCCTACATCTGTAGTTAGCTAACTTTGTGTTATTTTATCCTTAATACTTGACATATTTTAGGGCAAGTATAAGACAACTGTCCCATAATATCTGTTCTTATTTTTTTTTAATTTTTGACAACATTTATTTTATTTTTAACCAGACTATTTTATTAAAGCACCATGAGTTTCAAAGTTATTCAGAATTGGGTTTTTGACACAAAATGTTCCATCACCAATCCTGTGGTCAGTGTGAATCTCCTGCGATCAATATTCACAGATACCTTCTCCTCTTCTGAACACTGTTATGTTGCTTTATATGTTGGTGTTGGAAAATCTGATCCCATCTCTAGGTAGATTGCTCAAGTGGTAGAGCACATGACTATCATATGCAAGGCTCTGACATTATCTTTGGCTAATATTGGTCATAACCCACTATCATTGCCAGGTGGCTCCTTTACACTTCTGGTGGTTTCTTTGCACTTCTGAATATGACCCTAGTTGATCACAGTAACCACCACCTTCATCTTCAAAACAACCTCTGCTGGGATTGCTCCAGGTTTTTGAGCACAGCTGGTGTGACCTCTGTAAAGAATGTTAAAATGAAGAAAAAATTGCTTCAAATCCAAGTTTCTTTGCTATTTTTGTTTTTGTTTTTCACCAAACTTGATTAAGCTATATTGCTATAAAATAGCATATAGCTTTAAAGCATACATTGTGTTAAATTTTAATATACTTATATAATTATTGGAATAGGTTATCTAATACAGCAATCAGGGCATGTAATAATTTCTTTTTGTGTGCGAGAACATTTATGATTTACAACTGCCAAGAACATAGTGAAGTATTATTATCCATCCTTGAGGTGGTGCAGGTGTGGCTGTGGTGCCCGACTGCATCAGCAGGTGGCAGACAGGAGACAGATTTGTCTACACCCAGGGTCTGCCCTGTGGGCCCTGGATGGTTGACAGTCTGACATAGAAAAAGACTGGCCACCCTGGGATGAATGCAGAGCCACAGCAGAGCCTGGCAAGCTACCTGTGGTGTATTCATTATTTCAAAAACAGTAACAATAATGAACCTCATTCCCAATGAATGGAGACGCTACTGGTGCCCACTCGAGCAAATTGATGAACAACGGGAAGACAAGTGATACAAGTGATTATAGTTGCAGTGTTCTGTAGGAGATCAGTACCAGTTATCTTTGATCCAGTTAATCATCTTTAACTGGATGTTTCACTCTTTGATCAACATCTCTTCATTTCCTCATTCTCCCATCTATAATTCAACTATTTTTGTAACTTCATCTTTACATTTCACTTATATGTAAAATACAGTATCTCTATTTGTATGACTTATTCCATTTGGCATAATATGGCTGTGGATATTCCAAGACATCTCAAGTGGACATATTTATTTAATTTTTCTCAAGCAAAGTAATATTCCATTTTATATCTATTTGTATGCTTATCTATATATATTCATAAACAAAATAAGTATTTAAAAATAATATATTACTAAATATGGGAAATGGTAATGGCAGATTAAAACTCACCACTGAATATACACAAAGAGACTTAAGTGATAGACTCTAAATATTTGCAGGGCTAGCCACAATGTGTAAAATAAGAGGGAGAGAGATGCAGAGACAGAGAGAGAGATAGAGAGAGAGAGGAAACTGGGGTACCTGCTATTAAGGCGGCCTGGGGGCGGGAGGGGGAGGGGGTACATTGGTGGTGGAAATGGGGCACTGGTGGAGGGATGGGTGCTGGAATACTGTATTACCAAGAACCAATTATGAACACCTTTGTAATTGTATGTTTCACGGTGGTATAATAAAAAAATTTAAAAAAAAGAGAAAGAAAAAAAATAAAATAAAGTGGAAAATAGGTCAATTTTGACAACCTTTTAATGTATGTTCTGAAATCCATAGTCTGGAAGGGAAGGAAAAGAGAAAGAGAGAGAAAGGGAAAGAAATAAAGAACCTGCCATGGAGGTGGGCTAGGGAAGGGGGAGGGAACTGGGGACGTTGGTGGTGGGAGATGGGCACTGGTGGAGGGACGGGTGCTGGAACACTGTATGACCAAAACCCAAATATGAACTTTTTAATTGTATACCTTTTTATTTGTATATCACACGGTGGTATAATAAAATACTTAAAAAAATATTATATGCATACACAAAGTCAGAATTTAATTGGGAAATTACTATTAAAAAACTAATATTCAAGTATCATGAGGCATGCAAAACTGAATCTAAAGAAGATTCTGATTTTAATATTTTGAAAATGTTTATATTATGTTATCATTCATAAGTTAATTTAATTCCATTGTTGCATAGTAAGATTTATATTTATTGTCATGTAATGTTTCATAACTGAAGATATTGGAAATATATATATATATATATATATATATATATATATATATATATGGGTGCTACGTATTGTTGGTTTTCAAATTCAGTTAAATATTGGAATTTCTGGATAAGTATGGAGGGGCACTGGGGACATTAGGGAAAGAGGTGAATACAATGTTGATGAGTGTTGTATTGGAATATAAATACATGAAACCATCATTAGCAATGTTGTGAATCATAGAACTTCATTTTTTTTTTCCTTTTTGGATGATGCCCAGAAATGGTGAGGAGTTACTCCTGGCTCTGCACTCAGTAATCATTCCTGTGGTGCATGGGGACCATATAGTATGCCGGATATTGAACCTGGGTTGGCAGCATGCAAGGCAAAGGCTCTACACACTGTGCTATTATTCCAGCCCTAATCATAGTACCTCAAACAATATAAAAGTTCAAAAAATTTCTGATCTATGTTTTGTACATACTTGTTTTTAATTACCATGGAATATAATCTGGATGATGGGACTAAGGTCAAAGTAAAATTTGAAATTTACTCTTTTAGATGGTAATGTCTACTTGATAAATAGTTTAAATACTCAAATAACTTGTACAAAGTTATTTCAGTTAATTCATTGTTTAAATATTCAGGTTACAATGAACTAATTAAAATAGCAAATATAAGCATCTTGTGAATATTAACTGTAATATATTCATTGTATCACTGTCTTCCCGTACATCATTGATTTGCTCGAGTGGGCACCAGTAACATCTCCATATGTCCTGTCTAAGCTAGTAGAGCCCAAGGGCATCTGCTTGCTCCAGGAACATACAGAGCCTCAAACCATGCCATCAGGTCATGGGAATGAGGTATATAATTGTTACTGTAATATATTATCTAAGGATAAATTGCATATTTAATTTTTTCTTCTAGATCACCCTATATATGTGTTTATGAATGTATATTTAATATCTCATATTTTGATATAGCTTTTGGTCCATAATAACTGTTTCATCATTGTTTCTCTCCAGAAATAAATTTATTTTTTCTTAGTAAAATTATGTCTTCTAACCCTTTGAGACTTAGGTTTAATTCAGCTGCTTAAATGTAAATGTTTGGTAAATTGACATTGCAAAGGGCAATTGTATTCAATGATGGTCTAAAACTTACTATCTCAGTGAATTGATATTTGAGCATGTAAAAACATCAGTTTCAATAGTCACATAAGAATTTTCAAATTTGCATCTTTCCCTTTACCCTATTCTCTTTACCTGTTTAAGATTGTTTTGGTCTACATGTTTCTTTTATTTAAATACTGAAATTAAAGAACCTAAAAACCAATGCTTTAAAGATTTTTTAAACTTAATAAAACACTACCTCATAATGAATGCACTTTATAGCAATTATAATTTATATTGAGCTTTTATGTTTTATGTATAGTTATATACATAGAGTGATATTTATTATTCTTTTCAAAAGATGTCATTTTAAATTAGTATTCCATTTTTTTATTTTCACTTCTGTATAGCTATAATGTATTTGAATTATTTTTAATCCTCAGACAATTCTGGTTCTGGGATGTTTGTCATGATGTTTATCATTTTAAAACCATTTGGACTTAACAGCAACAACAAACAATCTTATTAAAACTAGACTGCATTTATTTGCATAACATAAATATATATACATATTATGATACCAATATCCAAGGTCAGGTGAAATGTGGATCAGGAGGTCTTACCAAAGGTTGAAACTACCACAAACGTGTGGGAGCAGAGGTTAGGTAAGACAGAAAAAGGAACTGTGGACCAATGATTGTCAAAAGTCTATTACAATCCACAACATGTAAGAGATGGAATAGAGAGAGAGAGAGAGAGAGCAAGAGAGAGAAAGAGAGAAAATGGATGGAGAACCAGCCATGGAGGCAGGCTGGGGAATGGGGGAGGGCATTGGGGACATTGGCGGTGGGAGGTGGGCACTGGTGGAGGGATGGGTGCTGGAACACTGTATAGATTTAAACCCAAACATGGATATTTTTGTAATTGTCAAAAATAAATAAAAAATAAATAAAATTTAAAAAAAGAAAAAAATCTTATTAAAATTAGGGAGAAGAACTGAATAGGACATTTTCTCAAAGAAGACATACAAATGTACAATAAGAGTTTGAAAAATAGTCTTTATCACTTATCCTCAGAAAAAAAATGTAGATCAAATGACATGAATTTTAATCTCACACTACTCAGAATATACATCAGTATTTTGGGGAATGTTGAGAAAAAAGGAATCATTATCGACTGTTTGAAGGCATATTGTGTAGTTCATCTTATGAAGCATTGAACTTCTATATGACTGAGCCATTATGCTTCTTGACATTTACCCTATGCACCTCAAATCTCTGAAAAGACATCAAAATCTAGAAACAATACAATCAAACACACACGCACACACAAGCAACATACCACAATGGAATACTATGCAGCTATGATAAAAGCTTATTGAATTTTAGAGAGATTATAGAACATACCATGTTTGAGTTGTTTTAAGGAGAAGGACATATACCAAATGATTTCTACTATAGATGGTATTTAAAGAAACAAAGTAAGGGAAGACAAATGCAAAGTCAACAGAACCTTAGAACTGGTCTACAGAACCGAATTTACCATAGCAGGGAGAAGGAAGAAACTAAAAGAAGGGGAAGAACAGCAAAGGAGTAGTTTTCAGAATCAGCAGCAGAAGATGTGGAGTTAGAACATCAGCACAGTGTATGTATGAAGTTCTATCATTAATAGTATTGTAAATTATGGTTCCTAACATTAAAAATGAATAAGCAAAAATGAAACCTACATAAATTAAAGCATTTGAACAATGTATGTGATCATTCCTTATCTAAGAAAAAAATCTGAAGTGTAGGTATAAGAGTAAAAATACATATTTGAAATTTTAATTTACAAAGCAGAAAAAGGTACCAGTGTTCCAGGTCATGTACATAACTTTAACAGACAGGTGAGCAATTAAAAGCAAATTAGAGACTACTTTCAATCAATAATTTTAAAAAATAAAGAAAATTGTAACTCAACAGAAGAAAAACACCACCAGTATACTAATTCCCAATTCAAAAATATTTCTACAACCCTTTAGCAATACCTATAATTATGTTTTCACATACCCACTTCTATTCTATTTTCACCACTGCAAAATCTGTACTATATACCCATCACAGTCATAGGTTAATAATAAACTAGTATATGATTGATTTAGAATTTCTCCTAAAGGCAAAAATAGGCATTGGAAAAGAGTACATATGATGTGATTTACACTATTAGAATATAGTTAATCATCTATCCATAGTATACATTCTTTTATGTAACACCTCTTTAATTTAAGATTAGACTATCAGGGGCCGGAGTGATAGCAGAGCGGGTAGGGTATTTGCCTTGCATGCAGGCAATCCGAGTTTGATTCTCGGCATCCCATATGGTCCCCCCGAGTACCACCGGGAGGAATTTCTGAATGCAGATCCAAGAGTAATCCCTGAGCATTGCCAGGTGTGACCCAAAAAATAAAAAAAAAATTTCACTATCAAAGTTTTCAATCTCTGAGGGCTCAGATGAAAGTCACCAGTGTAAATAATGGAATGGTAATGAAACAGCATTTTTGAGAAGCATAATCACTAGGTGGAGATTCCAATGTTTATTCTCTATAGGGAACTTCTCTGAAACCACTTTTGGATGGTACCTAACAGATTCTGGATTAAGGTAGATTCTCAGTTTAAATTTCATCAGTTTAAAGACCCCAAACTGGTAAATCATAGATCTTTGATCTTAAAGTGTAAGTGCTATTTTCGGCAGTTTGATTAAAATTTAATTTCTTCTATTATATAATAATATATATTATCATTGAAACCTTTCCTCTGCCTCCATGCCAGTTGCCCTGGAAGAGAGAGACCCACCCATGCCAGACCCACATGTCCCTTGGCGTGTGGCAAAGCGGCCACGCAATATTTTTTTATAGGATACTGAATTTTGCATAAGGTTCTTCCCAATTTCTTTCACATTTATACATAGTAAACAGTTATAGACATGTTTTAACTGATACCAGTAAGCCTGGAAAGAAGCCAGAACAAACCACACATCATACATTTAGTCATTCTCACCATCCAGACTCCATAGTTCCTCAGAGCTCCATCCAAGAGAAAACTTGATCTTTCCCCTTTAAGTTTCATCAGTAAATGCTCGGGTCGAGAGCCTTCTACTGAGACTATATCACCTACATGGTAAAGCCTGGCAAGCTACCGTGATTTATTTACTTTTATGCCAAAGACTAGTAACTATTATGGACCTCAGTTCCATAACCTGAAGAATGGTTTCAGACTCCTCCTGTCCCTATAGCAAGTAGATGCCCTTGGGTTGCACTTGCTTGTGACAGGACATGTTATTAGTGCCCACTAGAGCAAATCAATGAACAATGGGAAGACAGTGATACAGTGACAGTGATCATTGAAACCAAATTGTAATGTCCCAAAGTCAAAATTTCTGTTCAATTAGTCACAACATTTCTTGAAACAAAGGTCAAGATTACAAAACTATATTTATTTATTATATTTGGAAATAAAATAACTATCAATTCACTGCAGATTGAATAAAAGAAAACATCAATCTTATATGTTGTATAAGAGAATGAAAATGAAAGTTAATACTGAAGACAAAAAAAAAGCACAAACACCTGTTCAATATGGTGCTGAGGCATCTGAGTAGAACGCACTGTCTCAGGTTGAACATCTGGATCTTAGACCAGTTCTATATCAAACATTTTTATGATGGAACGATGGGAGTGCTTTTCATAGATATGATTGAAATATTGTAAGAATATTCTCCAAGTACTGCAATCCAGTTTCCTTTTCCTCTTGCCAAACCTGAGAGATGATTGATATAATTCAAAGTGCTGAGCCATGTGCTTTAGCTGCAACGAGTGTTTTCAAGATGTGATCATCAACATCTGCTGTAAAACTAGTCTTCACTCAGGATATTCTCTGAGATCATATCCTTGTGCCTTAATTCAAGAGAACCAAAGGACGAAACTAAGTTTTCTATTGTTTGTGACTAAAATGAAGATCCATGAGACTAAACAGCTGCTTAGCAAGTTCTCTTAGTTAAATGAGGCAACAAGTCTTGATAGCAAGACTACAGTTGTCTTGCTATAAAAATTATCTTTATTAAAAATAAACTATCAGTATTTTGTGTTGATATGATGATTTTTAATGCATTTTCTCTTATCTATTACTATTTCTTGGTATAATTTACTCTTTCTGTAGCAATTTATGTCAATATTTAATGTTTCCTTCTTTTGAAAACCCAGAGCATTTTAGATATGAATATATAAATTATAATACTAATGGACATATATTTGTACATATAAATATTACATAAGACAAAAATATAAGTTTATTAATTCCCAGGAGTCCACAAATGCTTCTCTTTGCATTTAGTAACAGTAGATGTGAATTTCAAGTTTTTCAGCAAGAGTTTTTAAATACGCAAATTAAATCATATTTCCTGATGATTAAAATGTACATATTCATATTCAAGTAGAAATCATTGACAAAATAAGGAGACATTCTTATTTTGGCTTCGATGTTAAAGCTATCTAGTGGCATATGGCAATTTGGGGGTGTTAATTTTGCAAATTATGGGCTTCTGTTTTTTATAGTCTATAAAGATGAGGTCTGCATGTGGAAAGAAAATTTTCTCAATTCTCTAGTAATTAATCTTAAAATATTTATTAGCCTATTGCTATGTTGACAGCCATGTTCGTGTTGATAAGGACACCAATGCCACCGACGCCTCTTTCATCACATGTTCCAAGGAACAATTCTTCTCCGGTGTCAAATACAGCATGATGCGACTGACGCCTCCTCGTCTCAGTCAGACCAATGATGTCGTACTTGATCTTTCTTACTTGCAGCATCAGATCCTCAATATATGCTTCCATTGACAGTGTAAGTGCATTGAAAGTACAGACAGTCATTTTAGTCCTTCTTCGTTTTGGCAGCCTAGGACAGCCGTGAAATTTTATCAGGCACTGCTTGTTTGCCTTTCTTACTGCTGCCGTATTAAGGGCTCTTTCGGGTTCAGGAAAACAAACATTTTTGTTACTGGATTTGGCATATCGAACATGCATCGGACAGCTTGCCAGGCTCTGCCATGCGGGCACTATATTCTCATTGCTTTGTGGGGCTCTCTCAGAGGGGTGGGTAGAATATTTGTGGTAGTTTGGAGGTAAATCACGCGGCAGCGCAGCGGCACAACGGGGAAAGCTGGTTTCTGCTCTGCCGGGTGTACCTGTGTCTTAGGATCAAGCATTCCTGGGTTTGAAATACTCTCCTCTGAAGGGCGGGTCTCTGCAGGGTGGGTCCTTGTAGGCTGGGTTTCTGACAAGCTGGGCTGGAGACTGGATTAATCTGTGGGCTGGAGACTGGATTAATATGCTGGGGGGAGATCTTACCAGCTGCAGAGTGTGGATTGTGACACAGATCGCTGCCAGCAAGGTGTGGGGGTTTCTCTGGCCTCCTCCGAGGCTCCATCGGGATGGTGGACTCGGGTCGAAAGTTGCTCTCGTGGTCTATGGAGTGCAGGGGGTTCCAACAGGGAAAGCTGGTTTCTGCTCTGCCGGGTGTACCTGCATCCATTGATTCATTTGAATGCCTAACTAACCGAATAGGACGATTACACTTGAGGAGATGTGGCCCACTGCCAACAATTTCTATCTTCATTGTCTATGCACCAACATCCACATACAAAGAAGATGAAATTGAGAAATTCTACATGGAATTGGAGGAGTTCTATAAAAAAAGATCACACCTTCTACAAGATCATAGTCGGTGATTTTAATGCCAAGATAGGACCGAGAAGATCAGCTGAAGAACTCCACATCGGGACCCATGGCCTAGAATGGAACGAACAGGGTGAGAGACTATCTGAGTTCATCATGTCCACCAAGACTATTCATGGGAACTCACAGTTTCAGAAGGCTGAAGTGAAACGTTGGACATGGGAATCTCCTGGCGGACAGTTCCACAATGAAATTGACCACATCATCTTCAATCGACGGTTTTGTCTGACCGATGTTGCTGTCGTCCCCAAATTCCAGACAGGATCGGACCACCGTCTCCTTCATGCAAAATTCTACTTCCTGCAACGGGGAGAAAAGGCTGCAAAGTTTAAGAAGAGAACTCCCAGAACGACCACCAACTGGGAACTCTTTAGCACCATTGCGGCAACATGGGAAGATACCATCATTGATGACATCGATGAGGAATACAACCGACTGGTTCAGCACCTCCATGATTGTGCGAAGAATGCCGAGAGAGAGAAAAACACAAAAGGACGCTTGTCTTCAGAAACTCTTGAGCTCATTCGCCAACGTGGCAAGGCGCGAGCCTCAGGAGACCAAATGCTAACGTCCAAGCTTGCTAAACAGTGCAGAGAAGCGATAAAAGCAGACCTCAAAGACATAAGAGCTGAAATACTGGAAGATCCAGCAGAAGCCGGGAAAAGTATTTGCACTGCCCGCCTGTCCTTCGCCAACTATAAGACCAAGATGACTGCCCTCCGACGCCCTGATGGATCTATCACATCTTCCAGAAAGGCAATGGAGAAGATTATCCAGGACTTCTACTCAAATCTCTTTGATAGCCACATCCACCTGCCCACATACCAAATTCCACAGGATGGATACGTCATTCCCAACGTTCTCCCTTCTGAAATAAGACATGCCATCTCATCGGTAAAGAAGGGAACAGCACCAGGCCCAGACAAAGTCAGACCCGGACATCTGAAGAATCTACCGTCGGTGCTCATCAATACACTAGCTCGGCTCTTCACACGCTACCTGTCCGATTGCAAGGTGCCCTCCCAATGGAAAACCAGCAGGACAGTTCTACTGTTCAAGAAGGGAGACATTCATGACATCGGCAACTATCGCCCCATCTGCCTGTTGTCTGTCATTTACAAGCTGTTTACACGAGTTATCCTGAACAGGATTAGCAGAACACTAGATGAAGGTCAACCATGCGAGCAAGCAGGTTTCCGGAAAGGATTCAGCACAATTGACCATATCCACACAGTAACCAAGCTCATTGAGGTTTGTAGGGAGTACAAGATGCCGCTCTGTCTAACTTTCATTGATTTACAGAAAGCCTTTGATTCTGTGGATACTGAAGCAGTCATTGAAGCCCCTAGTCAAACAGGGTGTTCAAACCCAATACATCAAGATCCTTCGTGAGCTGTATTACGGATTCACCACCAGGATCTCACCATTCTACAAAGAAGTGATCATTGATGTCAAAAGATGGGTTCGACAGGGTGATACCATCTCACCAAAACTCTTCAGTGCCACCCTCGAGAACATCATGAGACAATTAGAATGGGAAGGAATGGGAGTGAAGATAGATGGTCGGCAACTACACCACCTCCGCTTCGCTGATGACATCGTTCTAATAACACCAAACATTAGCCAAGCGGCACAAATGCTGGCTGACTTTGACCGAGAATGTGGAAAGGTAGGTCTACACCTGAATCTGAAGAAAACTATGTTCATGAGAAATGAACTAGTTCCAGAGGCCCCATTCTCTCTCAATGGAACAAACATCTCTGAATGCAGCAGTTATGTGTACCTAGGTCGAGAAGTCAACATGATGAATAAACTAAAACCTGAGCTGCGCAGGAGGAAGAGAGCGGCATGGAATGCCTTCAAAGGCATTCAAGAAATAGCTAAAAGGACAAAGAACCTCCGGCTCCGGGCACATCTCTTTGACTCCACCGTTCTCCCTGCATTAACATACGCCTCAGAGACCTGGGCCCTACGAAAGCAGGATGAGAATGCTATTCGGGTCTCCCAGAGAGGCATCGAAAGAACTATGCTTGGAATATCACGCCTCACTCAAGTGAGTGAAGGAATCCGGAGTTCTGACCTCCGTCGCTATTCCAGAATCAGGGACGCTGTCTCGTTTGCCAAGGCATCGAAAATCATTTGGGCTGGACATGTAATGCGATTTGGAGACAACCGCTGGACTAGAGCCGTTAGGGACTGGATCCCACGGGATGTCAAAAGATCACGTGGCCGCCCACCTACAAGATGGTCAGACTTCCCTGTTAAGACCCTGAAGGAACGGTTTGAGGCTCTTCATATTCCTGAATCAACCAGATGCCATTGGGCTACATTGGCACGTGATAGGGTCCAATGGAAATGTTACTGGTGCCCGCTAGAGCAAATCGATGAGTAACGGGATTCAAGTGATCAAGTGATTGCTATAGTAAAACTATCTATTGGAACAGGCCCTGATGAATTTGTCGCCCATACACACAAATCAAGAAAGCAAACAAGCACAATTCTTGCCCTGTATGTTTAGGGGAATTATAGATAAATATTTGAGACAAAGGTATCATCTAATGACAAAGGTGTGTATCACCTAAATATCTAACTTAAAGATAATTAGGTTGTTGCTATAGACATTTGGAAGTATGCAATGAGCCAGACTGAGAAAGAGCATGTGGAGAACAATGAGCAGGAATATAAATAAGAGTGGGAAAGAAGCTGAGAGAAGAGAAGATGCAGAAGAGGATAATAGGTAGAAGGTAAAGAAGAATGAAAGCGCCAAGGTCAAGGATGAGGAGTAAAATGGAGGAATGATGGAAGAAGAAATAGATTGGAGAGGGCAATGGAAATGGAGCGGAGATGAAAAGATGAAAACGGTGAAGGAGAAAGAGAAGGAAGACTAAAAGAAAGAGGAAGGCAGCAAAAGGATCCCAGGAGAATTTTTTTTTTTGCGTTTTGGGTCACACCTGGCAATGCTCAGGGGTTACTCCTGACTCTGCACTCAGGAATTACTCCTGGCGGTGCTCAGGGGACCATATGGAATGCTGGAGATCGAACCCAGGTCAGCCACGTGCAAGGCAAACACCCTACTCACTGGACTATCGCTCCAGCCCCATTTGGAGCTGAAATAATGAGCAAGAGTATATTACATAGAGGAAGTAGTTTCACAAAGTAATTTTGGAATTATCAAAGATGTAGAATAGAGAATCTCAAGGTATACTTTTGTCAGATAGTGATCCTGAAATCATGGCTTGTGCTGAAGAGTAGGTCTAGTCGGCTTTGTATCTTTAACAGCCTTGGCTAGGGAGCATAGCATAATATTGCTAATTTTAGCAGATCACAATTTGTTGTCGATAAATATGTGCTTAAAAAATTATTGGAAGGGCCAAAGAAGAGGGTACTCTGAAAAGTTTTATATTCAAAACTATATGACAAAGGAGAAGGATCATCAGAAAATGCTGCCACCATCACATAACTGCATTGTGTTTGTACTCTGAATTTCACATGTATGTAGGCATGGCCTGGAGGAAGTGTTTTCCCATCCAGAGCAGTTATTGCTATGGATATAGAAATTTGACCAATAGCCTCTGAATTAAGCTTTAAATTAAAGGAAAGTGTCCTGAGGGAATGGACAGTAGACTGAATTAGAAATCTGAATAAAACTTCTAAGTTTGTTTGAGTTATTTGGTTTATGTCTAACACAAAAGATAGAAGCAGACATTGCCACTAGAGTATCTCTCAACAGCACAACCAGGGCAGATCATAGAGACTGAAATCCTTTATTATTTGGCTATTGTTGAGTTGGTCCATCTGAGGTGTTAGAACAATATTAAAGCATAGGGAAAGAGGTATTCAGAGCTTCTTTTCTGCCTTGGTTCAAGCTGACTGTTTTCATGAGGAATATACTACAATGGACCAACCCTTTTCTTAAATCTGCAGGTCTTTTCCTGGTACCCACTCTCTCCTGCATTTAGTAGTTGTGAGTAGTAATAAGGCACTACTACTAATGCAATATTACTACTAATGCACTATTACTACTAATGCACTATTACTACTAATGCACTATTACTACTAATGTAGTAATGTCTAGAACAGAGAATCTAAAGGTGCTGCTGATCTGAAGTTTCATCATTATTATCCCAAATTTTCTTTAATCTATCCTAACCTTTCAATAATTCTTTCTCTTATTCCTTCCATTGTATTCACCTTTGTTGTATGTATGATTATTTTCATACTATTTATGTTTTAAATTTATTTTTATTTAATATAATCATGTAAAAATTGAGTGAGTACTATTGTGTAATAAACTATAATTAAGGGACTTGAATGAGGTTATGTTCATCCAGTCAGTGGGGTTGGAAACAATTTAAAGTTAATAAATGTATTCTTATAAACAGCATATCTCATGAGAATTTCCTATAGAGCTTGACTCTCATTTTGTAGTAGAATCTCTGACAAATGAACACATTTCCTTACCTGAAATTCTGTTGTGAAGCATTACTTGTCTGTCTGTTTCACAGCACTTTTCAATCTTTTTTTTTAACCCTGAGACCTTTGTTAACTATGGCTGTCAGTAAGTCGTCACAACTACTGTCAAAAACTGTCAGCTTTCAAGTCTAATACACCTCATGTTTAGTATCAATGAATGGTGCACTTTATCTATTCATTTTAGTTATAAATTTGGTGGGGGCAGGGAATTAACTAGTTTTATTTATGTCTTTCTAGAATCATTACATACCACAAATTCTAAAGATACTACATCAATGTGTTTTTAGCTGGGTTTACCAATCACTGTATGCCTTCTGCCTCATTCGATTAGCTTGTCCTATCATGGAGATACGACTAAAATAAAGCCAATGAAGTCTTGTAGGATATTCTTCTAAATACATTTTCCTTCTGGATATGAATAATTAATATTGAGGTCAATAAAAACCAATGCCAAGAGAGAATAGGAGACCAGAAAAGAGGCATGGTTTTAACTAATGTTACATTAATTCTTCCAATGATTATCTTAATCCATATTCTATTTTTTAAAAATGAACCTATACATATTGAAGAATTAATTATTTCTCTGATCTATCCATAGTCCCCTATATTGTAAATCTATTAATGGGTCACATTGACATTGATTTCCTCTTTTACCATTCAACTTACACTAAGAAGATGATTTTCTACAAATACTGACTAAAATCTTTTTAAATACAAAATTATTTCCCTAACTCATAATATTATCATATTTTGTTTAGCTTTAAAATGGCTGCTCTGACCAATTTTCCTGATGAACACAGATGCTAAGCTCTTCAATAAAATAGTAGCAAATAGAATCCAAAGAGACATCAAAAGATTTTACACCATGACCAAGTAGGATTCATCCCAGGAATGCAAGGATGGTTCAACATCTGCAAGTCAATCAACAATATACATCATATCAATAAGAAAAATAAAAACCATATGATCATATCAATAGATGCAGAGAAGCCATTTGCCAAGATCCAAAACCCATTCCTGATTAAAAAAAAAAACCTCTCCGTGAAATGGGAATTGAAGGAACATTGCTCAATCTAATCAACTCCATCTACTCCAAGCCACAGCAAACATCATTCTCAATGGGGAAAAACTGAAAGCCTTCCCCTAAGGTCGGGACAAGACAAGGTTGCACATTCTCACCACTTCTATTCAATATAGTACTGGAAGTACTAGCCATAGTAATCAGGGAAGAAAAAAGACATTAAGGGCATCCAGATAGGAAAGGAAGAAGCCAAGTGCCACTATTTGCAGATAATATGATATTATACCTAGAAACCCCTAAACTCTCTATCACGAAGCTCCTAGAAATAATAGATTCCTACAGCAAAGTGGCAGGGTACAAAAAATACATGGGATACCATGTGCAGGAAACTCTGTATTATGTTACATCACTTCACACTGTGGTTATGAAGATGTCTTCTAGAAGTACATATTTATTGAATGAATTTTCTGGCACCATATTTGCTGGGTCAAATAATCAACTAAATATACAAAGTAAGATTTTATAAAGTATATATATATATATATATATATATCAGTCCATTTTTTATATATAAGCTCCCAGCACCTTCTAGTGTGCCCTCCACTGTGAACATATATATGTTCATATATATATATATATATGTTCATATATATGTTCATATATCCAGATATATGTATATATAAATATATATTCACTAAAATTCCCTATATTGCACCACTGTACCAATATACATCCCTACTAAAAATTATATCTGTCACAGTCTCCAGTCATACTTTTTAAATGTTTTTAATCTGAAAAATCTTATGACAAAAGTATATTATTTCTTAATTCATTTACTTTAGATTATGATCAAAGTTGTACTTTCATAGACTGGAAGCTATGTTTTAATGGGAACATAATTTTGCCCAAGTATATCATTACATAGAACAAAGCAAAGCAAAACAAACTGCTGCAATCAGTGTTATACTTCGACTTTTGAGGCTATCTCACAATGTTTGGAACGAATTCTCTATGGAACGTTAAGTAGTTTCTTAGAAAAACTCTCTATAATTAATGAATATAAGATCTTAAGTGTATTATTTTCACTTAAATATTTAACCTAAGTCTCTTTAAATTAAAATTTTCTATTTATATCTGTTTCTCTCTCCTTTGATTCTAAAGTTGTTACATTCCCTACAATGTCAGGACACAAGATATTGCACATGGATAGAGTGATTCAAATGTACTTCATAAAAATTATGCCCTGAGTCTGTTTAAGTCAACCAAGGGCAAAATAGATAAGAATAACGCATCCTCCAGAGGTAAACCACTAACATGAGTGATGGACTGATCTAATAATGTCAACATCAGAAGCAATTGACAACTATAGTGATTTACAACAGGGGCCTAGATCAAACTAGATCAAATTTGTTTTACTCAATACTTGTCTTGCTTGGGAAAACCTCTATACTGTGAGGTAGTTATAGAAAATATTGTGGGGCTTTAAGTGGAAAGGATTAATTAAAAACAAACAACTTTCAAGTTTATAGCCTTTAACAGAGAAATGGACTTATTTATGTAGAGACAACATGTATTCAAATCCACTTTATGCTAAGATTCATAATATAAATGAATCCGGCTAATGACTGGAACCTACTCGATAAAACCAAGGCTGCTTTCTTCTTACTGTAAATGATTTATTGCAAAATCAAAGTTGTATTTTAGTTTCTCACTATTTCAGAAAATATTTTTTCTTTGCTCCCTTTTTTTGGAGTGGGACAGTGGAGGGCACACCAGAAGGTGCTGGGTGTTTACCTCTGGCTTTGAGTTCTAGGATCAGTTCTGACAGGGCTCAGGAACCCAAATGGGGGCTCAGGGGCCCTGTCTCATATACTATCTCTGTGGCCTCTCTGGAAAACATTTAAGTAATAAATGAGATAGATCACAAGCATTTATATGTCTAAGAAATGATTTCAAGTTCTAAACTATTAAATTTTCCAACATGCTTGCTATAAGTAAGCTTGACTAATAATTCTCCCCATGTTTCTGGTGGAATTACTGAATTATTCAAGAGAAAATTTAAAGTGATGCTGCTGCAAAGACGTTGGATTAGTCACTTGTTGACTCATTAGTTTGCAATATTTTCTTGCCACGCATGAAAACATGAAACAAGAATAATGTCATTTTAATATATTTATGAGGGATTTTTTTTCCAGGAGATGCCACAGGAAGGAATTAACAAACAGTATGCTTTGTCTTGTTATAATGTTAGATTATTTTGCAAAGAAGCTCATAATCACTCCAGAACTTTTTAACAGAAGTTGCTTGGAAATTTGTGCAATTGCCCCCTTAACCAGGCTCAGGGGCATATGTACCAAATCCTGTTTCCATGTTTGCTACAAAATTGTCATGCTGCAACAGTTAAACCCTTTTTCATACAATGTTTGTAGACATTGTAAGTGTATGTATGACACACACACACACACACACACACATACACACGGTCCTATTTAGTTTGCAAGATTCCAACTTCTAGATCCCTAGGACCCTAGTAAGGTAAAGTTCAGTCATTTCCATATTTTCTGTATTCATCAAAATAAAATCTATCTTCACTCATTTGTTGTTTGTTGAATTGAGGCACTGTGATTTTTCAGTTATTCACAATTCAAATTCAGTCATTAAATGTTCCAACTACATTTCTTACACTGGCATCCATTTCCTTCTAATGTTTCATATTGCCCTCCTACCCCCAACTGCCTAATGACAGGCACATAATTTTTTTCTTCTTTTAGGGACTATGGCTTACAATGCTATTACTACATGGTTTCATTCATAACACTTGGTCCTTTTAGCACACCCCCCACTCCAGTTACACTTTCTTTACTTCTGTTTCCTTCCCAGTCCTGTCACTACACTCAGCTGTTTTCGCTCTTCTTATAACCAAGGGGGACAGTTTTTAACATATTGAATATGCTTATTATGCAACATTTTAGTATATTTATTATTAAAATAATAACACTGTAAAATAATTACACTGTATCACTGTATCACATGAAAATAGTAAAAAATTATTAATAAAAATAGTGTATTTATTATTAAAAAATCCTGCTATCATAGGGTCTGACCTTCTGCATCTGGGTTGAAGAGCACGATGGCCCGCAGGCACCCCAACTCTGACTTCTCCATCTGCATGTCTTTTATCTTGGAGACCAGCTCAGTGACTTTGACCCAATCCAACTCACAATGTCAACTCTGTGTTCCTGGGTCTCTGGAAGCCACATCTGCCCTGATGGACTGGTACAGGTGGCTCCTTCCTGTCCTCGCTGGAGTCTCAAGCCGTGCCCACATCCACGTTCACCACAGCTCCAGAGAAATGAATGAACTGAGAGCTACCTAATACCAAGAGTATCCCATCTGCACGGCAGAGCCTGGCATGCTACCTGTGTTGTATTTGATATGCCAAAAACAGTAACAATAATAGACCTCATTCCCATGACCTGAAGGAATGGTTTGAGGCTCTTCATGTTCTTGTAGCCAGCAGATGCCCTTGGCCTACACTAGCACATGACAGAGACAAAGGGAGACATTACTGTGCCTGCTTGAACAAATTGATGAACGACGGAAAGATAAGTGATACAAGTGATCAAAGGTTCTATTTTTCATGATGTCAAATCACAGCAAATTACTAAATGTTTGTGAATTCTAGTTTTTAAAATATTTAATGAGTCCATAATAAGCCTTGGCATCTTATTTACTTTTTAAAACATTATTTTTATTAAGCCTATTATACAGTATATGAAACAGATTCTACCATCATTCCATGTTTTTTTGGGGGTCACACCCGGCAATGCTCAGGGGCTTCTCCTGGCTCTGCACTCAGGAATACTCCTGGCGGTGCTCGGGGGACCATATGGGATGCTGGAGATCAAACCCCTGCACAGGCAGGCTGCGTGCAAGGCAAATGCCCTACCACTGGGCTATCGCTACAGCCCCATTCCATTCTTAAATTTGATAAACATAGTTATTTGATTTAGAAGTGATGCAAATTTTTCAGTAATAAGTAAATGTGATAACATACATACATTTACAATAAAAAGAATTAACTCACAATGGAACTGAGCTTTGAAAGTTGTTTCTGGCAAGCAAAAACTGTACTATTAGTGAAATAAATCAACATTTCTAAATTTTAAAAGGAGATCAATCTGCTAAGAGGTTAATCATGAAGTTTATTGTTAGGGGATATTGAGCATACTACTCATAAGTAATATTATTCTAAGCAAGGGAAAACAGACAATGAAATTGGAATATTCCTGTGTTATTAATATGACAAAGTGTGTTGTGAAGATTAATTTATTAGACTACATAAACATGATGGTAATTATGATTCTTTTCACCTACTGTTTCTGGTTCAGATTTCACATAGCATTCCAATTATGATTTGGTTTCCCATGAGGTCTGCCAAAAGAGATAAACTAATAAAGACTTACATACCTCAAACTTAATGACTATTGTTTTAAGCATAAAATGAAAAACACTTTGATTTTATCCGCCAGTATCATAAGATTGTTTAATGAAAATTTTTCCTCGAGGAACTATCTTCCTGCAATTTATTAAGTGTGTATGTTTAATGGGCCAGTATTGTGTATTGGAAATCGCACAAAAGTAACAATTAGGAAAAAAGTAATAAAGTTCCTACAAAAACATGAAGAAAATTTACTGCAGTTTTTTTTGTTTTACTTATTTTAAATAATAGTACTTAAAAACTTTAAATATTCCAGGTATTATGCCATATATTCAACATATCTTATTCACCTAGTTCCATATAAAAACTGGTTGAAATGTGTCATAATAAAAATCTTATGAAGTAGTTTAATATAAGAAAGGCTTTATTTCTTGTAAGTTAATGTAAGTCTTTCATGATGCTTCAGTGATATTCTTCAAATACCTTATATTTCAAAGACAATACTTTAATGCCCGTGAAGTTTGCTTCTTCAAACGATGATACTCGGCCCGTGAATGCAGCACCAATTCATTTTCAGTGTCATATAACAGAATTTTATCCTCTTTTTAAACTAAGGAATATTTGCAAAACAGAAAAAGAAGGATCTCTAAAATTAAAAAAAGAAAGACTTCAAGAATAAAGTGTATCTAAACAGCAACAAAAAAGAGAGATAAATATTGAAATACTAAGCTTTAGCTGGACATTAATTAGATACTGTGGCATAGGTGTACTTAATGAAAGAATGAAGAAAACAAGCCAAAATAGAAAAAATGGGACACACAGTTTTTTGAGAAAAATTATTTCTCAAGTAAATCACATTTTACATTCTCTTTCACCTATACTCCAAAAAATTGAATTAGCCTTCCAAACTAAGTGTCTTGCATTCCATCAAGAAAAAAAAGAGGCTGAATGATTCATTCATAAAACTATCACCACAGTGACAGGGTGGATCTGATGTGATGTTTGGCTCTCCTCAGTTGTCAGTAAATCTGTGTGGGGGAAAACAAAACTGTCTTGTAAGTAATCAGTAACCAGGCAACACATTTTTATCTCACCATTTAATACAAATCACACATTGGCCAGTTTGTGGCTGCAGCCATGTGCAAGGTCAAGTAAAACAGCACTTTATCCAGAGCTTTCAGTCTTCTCTGACTTAAAAGTGTAATGAAAAAAAAAATAAGTTGAGAAATGACCTATTCCTATTCATATTATTATATCCCACAGTTAATTCTTTTAACAAGTCTAATAAACTTTCATTCTAAGTAATTCTAAAAAGAGACAAACATTTGTGATTGAATTTTTATAGCCATAAGGCAAAACAACTGCAAAATAATAGATACACATCCTTTATACTATGGAAATGGATCATAGCTGACCATTGATAGAGGAATTTATAGTAAGCGTTGTATAAATATTTATTTATTCAACAATTGTTCATTTAGGGTTAAGTCTGTATAAAGAGTAAAATAAAACTTTGGAAAGATATCATGGAATGTAAAATATCATGGAATAAAAAGAGTTGCTCCATGACCAGAATCCTACAACCAGAGACTAAAACATATGATTAAAGAAATAATTGAAATGGAATGACAATGGTTTTATTAGTATATACTTATCTAAAAACCATCAAAACACATATATTAAACATATATTTATATACATATATGTGTAAGTTAATAATGTCTTGATAATAACAACAACAACAAATGCAGAGATAGGAGTTTTATTTATCTCAGTCTGTCACTAATTAACTATACAACCTTAAGAAAATTTTGACTTTTCTTATTCTCTTTGTATCTGTTCTTTATTCTATGATGAATAGAAATAGTGCCAGAATACAGAGATTGAATTTTGCACCCTTAAAAAAAGGAAATGCCATGCCTTTACCATCAGGACCTATTAATATTAAGTGATATATAGAAAGTTTTTACAATATAGTTAAGAAGCTTGAGATGAATTTATCATAGATTTCTAGGGTGGGTTTAAATTTATTGACAGATATCCTGATAAGAGAGACATGGTGCAGAGCTGCTACTGGCTCTCTATGTGCTCAGCCACTCATGAGGTGCCTGGGAGGGATGGCAGGTTCTAGCTCTGGCTCGCCACCCCAGCAGAGCCTCACAACAAGCCAGACAACCCCCCACTCTATGAGGACCTCCATTTTCCACATCTGGACTTCACCCTCGTCAGAACTCCACACAGCAGACCAGCCTATCACAGCCCGGCTCGCGCAGCCACAAGCGGCCGAGCAGTTCATCAATAAATGCTGGATTTTGAGATGACTAAAAGAGCATGCTACCCGCTACGGCAGAGCCTGGCAAGATACCCATGTCATATTTGATATGCCAGATACCAGTAACAATTATAGACCTCATTTCGATGACCTGATGGAATGGTTTGAGGCTCTTTATGTTCCTGGAGCAATCTGGTGTCCTTGGTCTCTACAAGCATGAGACAGGTCATATGGAGATGTTACTGCGTGCCCGCTCGAGCAAATCGATGATGAACGGGAAGACAGTGACAGTGATACAGTGATCCTGATAAGAGATAGAGAGAGGTGACAAATGCAGAGGACAGGCATGGGGCCATGGAAGTGATCATATTTGTATTTATAGCCATATTATATATGGTTTGTAGCCACATAAACTAGAAGCTAAGTGGCTACAAACACAAAGAAGATAGGTACGTCAGAAGCTAGAAGCAGTAGTAATTCCACTTCCTATTTCCGTGATATGAGTAAATTCTGCTAATCACCTCTGAATGGTATAATATTTTTTGGCCTCCAGCTGTGGGAAAATGAACTTCTGTTATTTAAACCACCAAATTCCCATACAATTTTCTAACAGCAGCAGGAAACAAAGGCAGCAAATTATTTAGGAAGTTACTAATGAAGGTAGATATCTAATAATAATATCTGGAATCATGCTTAAGAGAATTGTAACACTTGTATCACTTGTCTTCCTGTTGTTCATTGATTTGCTCGAGCGGGTGCCAGTAACGTCTCCATACATGAAATATATATATATAAATATATAAAATATATAAATATATATATAAATATATATATATCCTTGACGTGTATCCATTGATGGTTTATTGATACATTCTAGAATTATTCTAAATGCAGTGTCTTTTCTGATCATTTCATTTTACTGAAGGAGTCAAGAATATTAGAAAAGAGATGATTAATTCAATGATTTAAATGAAATAACCACAGGTCATTTGGCCCAGAACTTTTTATTTGTGTTGGCAACTTGATAACTTGATCACTTGAATCCTGTTATACGTTGATTAGCTAGAGTGGGTGCCAGTAACATTTCCATTGGACCCTATCATGTCCAATGTAGCCCAAAGGCATCTGGTTATTCAGGAATATGAAGAGCCTCAAACCGTTCCTTCAGGGTCTTGAAAAGAAGTCTGACCATCTTGTAGGTGGGCGGCCACGTGGTCTCTTGACATCCCGTGGGATCCAGTCGGTAACAAATCTAGTCCAGTGATGGTCTCCAAATCGCATTACATGTCCAGCCCATCTGATTTTCGATGCCTTGGCAAATGAGACAGCGTCCGTGATTCTGGAATAGCAACGGAGGTCGGAACTCCGGATTCCTTCTCTCACTTGAGTGAAGCGTGATATTCCAAGCATAGCTCTTTCGATTCCTTTCTGGGAGACCCGAATAGCATTCTCATCCTGCTTTCATAGGGCCCAGGTCTCTGAGGTGTATGTTAATGAAGGGAGAACTGTGGAGTCGAAAGATGTGCCTGGAGCCGGAGGTTCTTTTGTCCTTTTAGCTATTTCTTTGATGCCTTTGAAGGCATTCCATGCCACTCTCTTCCTCCTGCACAGTTCAGGTTTTAGGTCGTTCATCATGTTGACTTCTCGACCTAGGTACACACAACTGTTGCATTGAGATGTCTGTTCCATTGAGAGTGAATGGGGCCTCTGGAACTAGTTCATTTTTCATGAACATTGTTTTGTTTAGATTCAGTTGTAGACCTATCTTTCCACATTCTAGGTTGAAGTCAGCCAGCATTTGTGCCACTTGGCTAATGCTTGGTGTTATTAGAACAGTATCATCAGGCAAAGCGGAGGTGGTGTAGTTCCCGACCATCTGTCTTCAATCCCATTCCTTCCCATTCTAATTGTCACATGATGTTCTTGAGGGTGGCGCTGAAGAGTTTTGGTGAAATGGTATCACCCTGTTGAAACCCTCTTTTGACATCAATGATCAATTCCTGTAGAATGGTTAGATCCTGGTGGTGAATCCATAAAAAGCTCATGAAGGATCTTGATGTATTGGGTTTGAATGCCCTGTTTGGCTAGGGCTTCAATGAATGCTTCAGTCTCCACAGAATCAAAATCTTTCTTTAAATCAATGAACATGAGACAGAGCAGCATCTTGTACTCCCTACAAACCTCAATGAGCTTGGTTACTGTGTGGATATGGTCGATTGTGCTGAATCCTTTCCAGAAGCCAGCTTGCTCACATGGTTTTCCTTCATCTAGTGTTCTGCCAAACTTGTTCAGGATGACTCGAGTGAACAGCTTGTAGATGACAGACAACAGGCAGATGGGGCAATAATTGCTGATGTGAATGTCTCCATTCTTGAACAGTAGAACTGTCGTGCTGGTTTTCCATTGGGAGAGCACCTTGCATTCTGACAGGTAGTGTGTGGAGAGCCAAGTTAGAGTTATGATGAGTACCAACGGCAGATTCTTCAGGTGTTCAGGTCTGATTTTATCTGGGCCTGGTGCTGTTCCCTTCTTTACTGATGAAATGTCATGTCAGATTTCAGAAGGTAGAATGTTGGGAATGACATATCCATCCTGTGGACTTCGATATGTGGGCAGATGGACATGGCTATCAAAGAGATCTGAGTAGAATTCATGGATAATCTTCTCCATTGCCTTTCTGGAAGATGTGATACATCCATCAGGGCATCTGAGGGCAGTCATCTTGGTTTTATAGCTGGCGAAGGACAGGTGGGCGTTGCGAATGCTTTTTCTGGCTTCTGCTGCATCTTCCAGTAAATCTGCTCTCTCTCTTTGAGGTCTTCCTTTATCGCTTCTCTGCACTGCCTTGCCATCTTGAAAGTTAGCATTTGATCACCTGAGTGACCTCGCGCCTTGCCACTTTTCGAATGAGCTCGAGAGTTTCTGAAGACAGGCGTCCTTTTGTGTCTTTCTCTCTCTCTCGGCATTCTTTGCACAATCGTGGAGGTGCTGAACCAGTTGGCTGTATTCTTCATCGATGTTGTCAGTGATTGTATCTTCCCATGTTGCCACAATGGTGCTAAAGAGTTCCCAGTTGGTGGTCATTCTGGGACTTCTCTTCTTAAACTTTGAAGCCTTTTCTCCCTGTTGCGTGAAGTAGTATTTTGCATGAAGGAGACGGTGGTCCGATCCTGTTTGGAATTTGGGGACGACAGTGACATCGGTCAGGCAAAACCGTCGATTGAAGATGATGTGGTCAATTTCATTGTGGAACTGTCCACCAGGAGATTCCCATGTCCTCTTTTTGCTTCAGCCTTCTGGAACTGTGAGTTCCCATGAACGGTCTTGGTGGACATGATGAACTCAGATAGTCTCTCACCCTGTTTATTCCATTCTAGGCCATGGGTCCCAATGTGGAGTTCTTCAGCCAATCTTCTTGGTCCTATCTTGCATTAAAATCACTGACTATGATCTTGTAGAAGGTGTGATCTTTTTTATAGAACTCATCCAGTTCCATGTAAAATTTCTCAATTTCATCTTCCTTGTATGTGGATGTTGGTGCGTAGACAACAAAGATAGAAATTGCTGGCAGTGGGCCACATCTCTTCAAGTGTAATCGTCCTATCCGGTTTGTTAAGCATTCAAATGAATCAATGTTGATGGCCATGTTCTTGTCGACAAGGGCACCAACACCACCGATACCTCTTTCATCGCTTGTGCCATGGAACAATTCTTCTCTGGTGTCAAATACAGCGTGATGCCACTGTTGCCTCCTCATCTCAGTCAGACCAATGATGTGATACTTGATCTTTTGTGCTTGTACCATCAGATCCTCGATATATGCTTCCGATGCCAGCATGCATGCATTGAAAATACAGTCATTTTAGTCCTTCTTCATTTTGGCAGCCTAGGTTGGCCGTGAAATTTTATCAGGCACTGTTTGTTCACCTTTCTTACTGCAGCCGTATTAAGGGCTCTTTCGGGGTCAGGAATATAAACATTTTTGTTATTGGTTTTGGCATATTGAATACACATCATACAGCTTGCCAGGCTTTGCTGTGCGGGCACTATACACTCAGTAGCTTGTGGGGCTTTCTCAGAAGGGTGGGTAGAATATTCTTGATAATTTGGAGGTAAATCATGCGGCCGTGCAAATTGGGGAAAGCTGGTATCTGCTCTGCCAGGTGTTTCTGCGTCTGTGGCTCAAGCATTCCTGGGCTTGAAATACTCTCCTTTGAAGGGCGGGTCTCTGAAGGGTAGGTCCTTGTAGGCTGGGTTTCTGACAAGCCGGGCTGGAGACTGGCTTAATCTCTTTGGTGGAGATCTTACGAGCTGCGGAGTGTGGATGGTGAAGATTCGCTGCCAGCAAGGTGTGGGGGGTTCCTCTGGGTTCTTCTGAGGCTCTATCAGGATGGTGGACTCGGGTCGGAACTCCCTCTCGTGGTCCGTGGAATGCAGGGAGTTCGACGGGGAAAGCTGGCATCTGCTCTGCCGGGTACATTAACAATTGTAATAATTTTAATAATTTAATAATTTCAATAATTTTTAATAAACCAAAACATTTATCATACAGAATTATATGTGACATTTGATTTTAGGTTGTTTTGACAGGCTCACAAAAATACATTTTAAAGATGTTTATATGACTATGTTTCCCCATTCTGTTTAGGACTTGGTCCAGGATATATTTATCTACACAAACATACACTGCTTTTTTATTATTATTCACATTGTATTCTGTCATTTCAGTAAAAAAAAGTAAAGAAGTAAGGTAGGGATAGCATCACTTGTATCACTTGTTTTCCCATTGATCATCCATTTGCTGGAGTGGACACCAGTAATGTCTTCATTCATCCCTGTCCATGCTTGTGTAGTCCTAAGGCATCTGCTCTCTAAGGAACACAAAGAGCCTCAAACCATTTAGTCAGATTATGGGAATGAGGCCCATCATCATTACTATACTTGACATATTGAATATGACACAGGTAGCTTGCCAGGCTCTGCTGTACATGTGGGATACCCTCGGTAGTAGCTAGGCTCTCAGTTCATTCATTTACTGATGAACCATGCAGTCACTTTGCAGCCATGTAAAATAGGGAGAACCAGTAGCAGCTCTACCCCATGTATCTGTGTCTCTGGTTCAAGCATACCTGGGCTTGAAATCGTATTCTCTATAGGGTGGGGCTCTGACCAGCTGGGCTTAAGATTGCCTTTTCTCTTGGGTTGAGCTCTGATGAGCTGTGAAGTCCCTGATATTGAAAATGGCTGCCATCATGGTGTGGGGGTTCCTCTGGCTTCTTCCAAGGCTTTATGAGGATGGTGGGCCAGGCCAGAGCTCACCTCATGATCAGTGGAGCACAGGGAGAGCCTGTTGCAGCTCTGCCCCATTCATCTGTGTCTCTGGTTGATAAGTTTTATTTATCTATGCTATCCCTTTCCTTACCCTTTCTTGAAAAGAAAGGGATAACATATATAAATAAAAATTATCTTGCAGTTCCAACATCCACCATCTCAACAGGTCCACTTCCAATATCATTAGTACTTGGCTGTTGATATGGTAGCTAAACAACTCTCCTCATAACAACTCATGTTGCTCACTTTTACAACTCACAAAACTGTGTGAGGACAGCATGAAATAAAAACAACAACACCCAGCCTGATCCATAGCAGACTCCCAAGGAGGATAACTACAAAAGCTAATGCTCAGCACAACAGCAGCACAGCAAACATAATGAGGAAGACATGTGAAAACCCAGAAAGTTCAATAAGTGCAAATAATTGCATAGAAAGTAAAAAAGAATGACTTTCATGACGCTGTGGTTAATGAGCTCAAAGATGTGACACAGATGATCAGTGAGTCACAATAGAGAGTGAGAGTAGAAAATGAGAATACTACAATCAAAAGGACATAAATGAAAAGGTGGAAAGATAGTACAGGTAGGGTGATTTCCTTGCATGCAGCTGACTCAGGATTAATTCCCCATTTGACATATAGTCACCCAAACCCATCAAGGAGTGAGCCCTGAGCTCAGAGCCAAGAGTAAGCCCAGATGTATGCACACATGTAAACACACACACACACACACACAAAACACAGAGCAGATAAAAGGTCAGTGAGCTTCAAGATGATATATAGGAAACCTCTAGAAGACAATAGAAAATGGAGAAAAGTGTGAAAAGAAAAGAATAGCAGACCAGAGAACTATGGAAGGAGTTCAAGAGAAACACCGTGAACGTCATCTAAGTCCCTGAAGAACAAACAGAAAGGTAAATTCATTGACAAATCACTAATATAAAAAAATCATATTCTGATTCTGTCAAGACTGGAGTGGTCATCAAAGCTTTAGGTAAACACGGCGTTCAAACTCAAAACATCAAGATCCTTCATGAGCTGCATTATGGATTCACCACCAGGATCTCACCATTCTACAAGGAAGTGATTGTTGATGTCAAAAGAGGGGTTTGGCAGCGTGATACCAAAACTCTTCAGCGCCACACTCAAGAACATCATGCGACATTAGAATGGGAAAGAATGGGAGTGAAGATAGACGGTCAACTACACCATCTCCACTTTGCTAATGACATCATTCTAATAACACCAAACATTCGTCAAGAGGCACAAATGCTGGCTACTTCGACCATGATTATGTGGAAAGATAGGCCTACAGCTGAATCTCAATAAAAGAATGTTCATGAAAATGAACTAGTTAGTACCAGATACTCTATTCACCCTCAATGGGACTAACATCTCTGAATGTAGCAGTTATGTGAACCTAAGTCAAGAACTCAACATGACCTAGCACCTGAGCTGCACAGGAGGAAGAGAGTGGCATGGAATGCCTTCAAAAACATCAAATACATAGCTAAAAAGACAAAGAACCTCCAGCTCTGGGCACATCTCTCGACTCCACCATTCTCCCTTCATTAACATACGCCTCAGAGACCTGGGCCCAAAGAGGAATCAAAATAGTATGCTTGGAATATCACGCCTCACTCAAGTGAGAGAAGGTATCCTGAGTTCACCTTGGTCGACTATCCAGAATCCGGGACACTGTCTCGTTTGCCAAGGTATCGAAAATCAGATGGGCTGGACTTGTAATGCAACTTGGAGATGACTGCTGGACTCGAGCCATTACCTACTGGATCCCATGGGACGTCAAAAGATCATGTGGCCGCCCACCTAAAAGATGGTCAGACTTCTTCGTCCAGATCCTGAACGAATGGGTTGAGGCTCTTTGCATTCCTGGAGCAACCAGATGACATTGGGCTACACTGGCATGTGATAGGGTCAAATGGAAATGTTACTGGCACCCGCCTGAGCAAATTGATGAATAACGGGATGTTAAGTGATCAAGTGATCAAGTGATAAAAATTCATTAGATAAAAATGTCTCCAAAGTAGAGTGCAGACACTGAGGACAAAGATAGAGAGGGATATGCACTTACCTGTGGAAAATATCTTCGCTTTCAATTATATACTATTACTCGTGAAAGTCCTTTTTGTCATTACTAGAGTAAGTCACATTACCATTCCAGAGTATGCACACTGATTTGTATTTGAGTTGCTTTTTGTGTGACAACTGTATATATTGTGCTTTGATGTGAGTGGACGGCAAAAATTAAATCACAGGTATCTGAAAGAATAATAATTATAGCATAAAAGCAAGATTAGTACCAAGTGGAAGATTTTTTATAGTTCTGAATTAAATATGTAATTATAGACAATTCAATTATTTATTTCTATTAAGTGTTTCAGATGGTTAATAATTACCTTAAGTGCTGTTGGTTATGTCTAGTGTTAGGTAAGAATATAGGGATTAAAGTTTATATGTAATGATGGGGCCGGAGTGATAGCCCAGAGGGTAGGGCGTTTGCCTTGCATGCAGCCAGCCCATGCCGGCCCAGGTTTGATCCCCGGCATCCCATATGGTCCCCCAAGCACCGCCAGGATTAATTCCTGAGTGCAGAGCCAGGAGAAACCCCTGAGCAATGCCGGGTGTGACCCAAAAAGATCAAAAAAAAGCTTATATGTAATGAAAATAAGAAATAAAATTAAAATAAAATAATAAATTATATATCATATTGCATATTTCTTTAACTTTACATTAAAAAGTGGTTTGAGGAAATATATTAAAATATTTTTAGGTACAGAGATTTCTCCTGGGTATGATACAGCCAATGGTACTAGATTAATCTTGTTGCTGTAATCAATTGTTCAATATTAATTTCACTTTAAGGCAACTGTTAGTCAGGGATATAATAATTTGCACAAGATTAAATACTGTAGAAGAGGGACATTCAAAAGGAAAGTCCTGGAGTTGCCTTAGCTGAAGAAAATCTCAGAGCTCCAATCAACATCATGCCTCTATTGCAATAATTCAAATAAAGCTGTAGGAGGAAGCAGAGTTCAAAAAGTTCAGAGCACAGCTAGATATTATTGCCCATGTAGATAGAGCTCTCTAAAGGAAATAGTAAATACAAAGGCAGAATTCAATGAGTGCCTACTCACAAATTCCTGGCTAGGGCTTTATTATACTATATGGGAAAACTCTACCAGAGGCTTAATTGAGAATGTTTGCTATTGGACTTCACTGTATTAAAAAATAAAAACTGAATAGGACTAAGGACATTAATTCTGCCAATGTGGGGAGATATTAAATATTCAATATTTTGTTATTCACTTCAGTTGATACATGAGAAAAGGGAGCCATAGGGATATGGTTTGATCTTAGTTTGAGTAAAATTGACCCTAGTCTCTTACTAACAAAGTTTAAAATAAATTTCTCACAAAACATTCATGGAGCGAAGAATTTAGAATAAATTCTATCAAGTTAGAAGAATGTTACACATTCTGGTTATAACACAAGTTTGAATGAGCAGACTATGGACTACCATATTTTAAAACCAAATCTTTGCAAATTCAACATTGTCTTTCATTATCTCAACTCTCTAATCACTTGTCACTTGTCTTCCCTTTGTTCATCGATTTGCTTGAGCAGGCACCAGTAACATCTTCATATGTCCCTGTCATGTACTAGCACATTAAAGGCTTCTGATCACTCAAAGAACAAGAAGAGCCTCAATCCATTCATTTAGGTCATGCGGATGAGGTCTATTATTGTTACTGTTTTTTGGCATATCAAATATGACATGAGTACCTCGCAAGACTCTGCTTAGCGGGCACTCTTAGTTTTGCATTTACTGATGTACCTGCAAAGTACATCAGTACCAATGCAACAGAGGGAGACCCAGTAGTAGCTTTGTTCAGTGTATCTGAGTCTCTGGTTCACAGCCAACAGCCTGGGAGCAGTTCGTGGGTGGTTCCACCTGGCCACACCGGATGGGACAGAGATAGGGGCAAGGGACCCTAGCTCCATCTTAACAGAAGCACAGTGACTTTAGCCTCCAAGACCAGCATACCTAGGCTTGAAATAGGCTTCTCTCTAGGGTGGGGCTCTAACAAGCTGAGCTTGAGATTGGCTTCTCTCTTGGGTGGAGCTCTGGTGCACTGTGGAATCCAGACATTGAAAATGGCTGCCATAATGGTGCAGGGGGTTCCTCTGGCTTCTTCCGAGGCTCTATTGGGGTGGCGGGTCAGGACCCCAAACCTGGCCTCCCTCATGGACTCCTTGTGATCAGTCGAGCACAGGGAGAGCCAGTAGCAGCTCTGTCCTATGTATCTGTATCTCTGGTTATCAGCCGACAACCTGGGGAGCAGTTTGTGGGTGGATCCACCTGGCTTCCTGGACAGGAAAGAGAATTTGTACCTTAAATAATAGTCTAAAGTTTGCCTTTTAAACATATTTTTTTATTTTTAGAAAACAATAGGGGTGGAACCAAAGTGATAGAACCATGGATAGGGCATTTGCCTTGCATGTGGTCAACCTGGGTTCGATCCTCGGCATCCCATATGATCCCCTGAGCACTGACAGGAGTAATTCCTGAGTGTGGAGCCAGGAGTAACCCCTGAGCATTGGCGGGTGTGACCCCAAAGAACAAAAAACAAAAAAAATAGGGAAAATGTAGAGATGGAGTAGTAACAGAGGAATCGGAAATAGGAACTGAATGGTGAATTATAAAGTGAGGTGGTAAAATAATTTCCTTGATGCAGGGATAAAATATGCACACATAATTCTAATCCTAAATATATCATAAAATATCAGCGAGTTATGTATACGAAGCCAATAGAGAAAAATGGAGTATGAATCCTGTCCTTTTATTGCAGTTAGAAAAAACGGGAGTGGAGGTAGAAGCTCTGAAAAATGGAAGACACTAATGCCTTGTTGCTACTCCACTTCAATCAACAAGGATTATTCCTGGGAGGGCAAAACTCAAAAAAGTCTGCAAGGAACATCCACACAGCAGGACTCTTGAATCCCAACCAGTTCCACTAAGCACACACCTGTCTGCACCTTTTGGTTGATCGTCACCACACGGTGTCAAGACCTCATCATCCCGTCTCTCAGGGAGCTTGAATTCAGGATCTAATTATTTGCTCTTTCCAGACAGGAAAGTCAGTCCTGACCTCTGCTCAAAGTTCCAGGTTCATCATCTACACTAGCAGAAAAGAACATCAGAGATGTACGAGAGAGAAGTGAAACCATTTCATTTAGGTACTAAGAATATGGTTTACTTAATATGAATATAATAATTTGAAGGATAAAAGACTACTGCATTGGTAGAAATATCTTTCATAATAATGTTGCTGTCTCAAAATACTAAAGGAAAAACAGTGAATGAACCGTGCTGAAGTAAGTATGCCATTAAAGTACTAAATTTAGATCCCTTATACTTTTTATCTCATTAATTCTATAATGAATTAGATATATGGTATTTTTAAAACTTGGATTGTGTGGTTTCTAAGATTTTAAAATTAGGCTTTTAGCTAAAAATATAATAAAGGATTATTTACATATAAATGTGATACTTTAGATACTTACTATTAATATTCTAAATGTCTTAAAATTTAATATAAGCTATAATTAGAATAATAAAAAATAAATATTTATCTATGATGAACGACCTAAAACCTGAGCTGTGCAGGAGGAAGAGAGCGGCATGGAATGCCTTCAAGAGTATCCAAGAAATAGCTAAAAGGACAAAAAGAACCTCTGGCTCCAGGCACATCTCTTGGACTCCACTGTTCTTCCTGCATTAACATATGCCTCAGAGACCTGGACCCTACAAAAGCAGGATGAGAACGCTAGTTGGGTCTCCAAAGAGGAATCGAAAGGGCTGTGCTTGGAATATCACACCTAGCTCAAGTGAGAGAGAAGGAATCCGGAGTTATGACCTCCATCGATGTTCCAGAGTCAGGGACGCTGTCTCATTTGCCAAGGAGTCAAAATTCAGAGGGTTGGACATGTAATGCGATTTGGAGATGACTGCTGGGCTAGAGCCATTACCGACTGGATCCCATGGGACATCAAAAGATCACGTGGCTGCCCACCTACAAGATGGTCATACTTCTTCCTCAAGCCCCTCAACAAACGGTTTGAGGCTCTTCGATTCCTGAGCAATCAGATGCCATTGGGCTATAATGGCAAGTGATACGGTCAACTGGAAATTTTACTGGTGCCTGCTCAAGCAAGTCGATGAATAATGGGGATGTCAAGTGATCGAAGTGATCAAATATTATACCCTTTTCTTGAAAAGAAAATGATGAGAATCTTTTAAATTTTTGTTCACATTTTTTTAGGGTGTGCATAGGATATAAAGAGACTGACAAAATTTGGAACATTAAAAGATTGGTAATATTTACTAGTGGCATGAGGATAAGAAAATAAAAAACTTTCATGACTTGTATTAACATTAATATTTATGCTCTAAATAACACTTTTGCTTAAGATTTTAAAAGTTTTAAAATAGCTTAGAACTCTTGGCACAAGTATCTCCAGTTCAAAAGCCAAAAAAAGGACACATAACAAGCATATAAGATGTATTATTTTTCTATTTTATTTTATACTGGTTACTTTCAGTCACTTTTCTTCCCATTGTTCATTGATTTGCTTGAGCGGGCATCAGTAACATCTCCATTCATTGGGAATGAGGTCCATTAGTGTTACTGTTTTTGGCATATCGAATATACCACGGGTAGTTTGCCAATTTCTGTGGTGACTCTGGGTTCATCCCAGGAGGCCCAGTCTTCTATGTCAGAACATCAACCATCCAGGGCCCACAGGACAGAGCCCTGGGTGTAGACTAGCCTGTTTCCTATTTGCCACCTGCTCGACACGGGCACTGCCACACACCTGCAACACAACGAGGAGGCAGGTTTAAGTACTGGAGTTTAGTTTTTTTTTCACGAAGAAATAGTGATTTATGATATTGTTATGCTTTCACATGAAATATTATATGAGTCAACATCAAAATAAATTACTTGATTGCCACTGAAAGTCTAGTTTCTAAACTCCACAATAAAATTGACCCCCTGTACCTGCTTACCCACCCACTTCACCTTTCCTTCTAGTAATCAATATAAAAAATGTCAGGCTTCTACTAAAAAAAAATTAACCATAAAATGTATTATTTAATTATTCCCTATCTGGGTTTTTTTAAGACTAGAAAAATAATAATTTAAAAAACAAGTATGACTTCCTGTATTTATTTCTAGCATTGTTTATAGTTTAGGTAACATGTTTGTTATAGTATTGACATTTATGATCTTGATGTAATCCACACCTTGACAACAACAAAATGCCCAGACCTTTCACCAATTCCCTAATATTATTTCTGCTTAACCTCATCATTACTCTGTACCATGTCTCCCCAAGTGTGTTTTCTAATCATTGTATTATAATCAAAGGACAAGGTTTGCCATCATTTGAGATACTTTATTTCCTGTTTTATTTCTCTGTAGCCACAAATGAATGAGTTTTTCCTGAATTTGTCCTTTTTTGCTTATGATTTATTTATCTTAATATGAATAGCCTCCATTTCCATCTAAGTTACAGCAAATTCCAAGGTTTTATCTTTTACCTATAAATGCATTGTACTCTTGTGTTTATATACAAGAACTTTTATACACTCATCCTTTCTTGGATATTGAGTAGCTTTCTTTTTTCCTGGCTATTATACTAAGGTGAGCATTATTTCACTTAGATCCATTAATTCAGCATGATTTTACTTATATTCACTAAGAAATTAATGGGTTGATGAGATGCGCTTGTGCTACATGCGACAGTATATCGTTTCTGCTATTTTAAATAACTGATAAAAAATCTTGCAATTTGTGAGAAAAGTGAACCTTAAAATAGTATACTGAGTGAAATTAATCAGATGCAGGAAGACAATATATTATTTCACTAAGTGGTAAATAAGTAAATAAATAAAGCACAGGGGGAAACAGGTATTCAAGTTTTATTTTATCACAGATATATGTAGCTGCTTAGTTATTTCTCTTTTTTTCTTTTTTGTTTCTTTTTGTTTTTGATCATGCAAGGCAGTATTTAGGTATCACTTCTGGCTGTGCTGAGGATCACTCCTGGAAGGATTCAGGGAGCCATTTGGGGTTCTGGGGATCAAACAAGACTCCGGCCATGTTGCAAAGCAATGCCTGCCTGCTGTTCTGTCCATGCTTCATTTTATTTGTTTGGAGCCTCTGTTTTCTGTCTTCTAAATTTTTCTAAACAAGTGTGTCAGTTAGTTTTGTAGTTCTAAAATTTAGAAAACTAAAACATGAACTATAAAACGGTTTTTAGGAAAGATGTTCAAAAAATTACAATGCTTTATCTTGCCTATTATTTTCACCAAAATAAGGTTATACCTACAGCTCCAGGCTTGAAAATTTCTCTGAACTTGCAGTTGTAACTGCATTTTCTATGAGCATT